>CAUYUJ010007466.1:32500-46621 GCA_963575745.1 Prorocentrum cordatum | reverse complement strand
GGAGGAGGAGGTGAACACTCCAGGAACTCCCGCAGACGATCCCAGAGGTCTCGGACTCAGGCCTGGAGCGCTCCAGGACGGCCCAAGGTGGCTTCAGGCAGCACCAGGGGTTTCCAAGACGCCTCGAGGCGCTCCCAGAGGGCCCCAAAGATGGTCAGGAGGGGGAAACAATAATTGATCATCTTTGGGTTTCTGATGCGCTTTTCGCATGCTGTTTTCGAGCCTCTGACTTGCCACGACGGTCCAAGAGGGTCCCAATGTTGCTCCAAGGTTGCCCCAGAGGCCTCCCAGCGGACCCCCAACCCAATCAACCCAAGACTGGCCCAAGGTGGCCCAAGGTAGGCTCCCAGAGGGCTCCCGAGGCAGCCAAGAAGGCACCACGAGGAGACAAAAGGCAACCCCATCGCCGACATCTCGAGTACTGCGCAATTTTGGACCCTGGGAGCCTCTCAGAGGCTCAAAACAAGACAGGGACTCGAAGGGAATCCCTGGAGCCGTCGAAGCAGACCTGCAAGATGCCCCACACGCCTTCCCAAGAGATCGTACCAAACATCTCAGGATGGTCCGCCTCAGAGGCTCCCAAATCTTCCGGCCTTGCACCGTCAGCAGAACGACTACGATTAAGTCGAGCCTGTCCCTCTACAGAGGGGAGATTCAAGAATAGTCAAAACACAGTCCGTGCACGACTTTTTGACCATTTTGGGCCAGGTATTTTGAGCATTTTTGGGGTATTCTTTATTTCTCGTCCGAAAGCCCCCTGTGGGGACAGGCCCGACCTGAGACTACGAGCGACACGCTGGTCCTTGGGGACTGCCTGGGGTCCAGGGCCCCGCTCCTCCAGGACCCTTTCCCTCCGTCCCTAGGGTGCGTGAGCGAAGCGGACGAGGATGCGGAGGAGGAGGAGGAGGAGGAGGAGGAGGAGGAGGAGGAGAAGGAGGAGGAGGCGGAGGAGGAGGAAGGAGGAGGAGGAGGAGGAGGAGGTGGAGGTGGAGAGTGAGGGGAGGAGGAGGAGGAGGAGGAAGGCAGGAGGAGGAGGAGGAGGAGGAGGAGAAGGTGGAGCAGGAGGAGGACTATCCTGTATTTTGGTGCTATATGGTATATTAGGGAATGTTGACGTGGCTCGACGCTTGGCTCCCCCCGCCCTGACTTTGAAGAAAGATCAGACGGGCCAAATGCGATGATACCGAGCGTGCTGCCTGCCGCAATCTGGCTCAAGACAGCGCTGCCTTATTTGACTACCCCGCGCAAGCGAAGTACTAGCGCATCGGAACAATGGATAAATGAGACGTCCACATCTTTAGATGGTGCATCCTCTCATCCCATACCCTGTCTCCCGTTCGTCGTCTTGCTTTACAGCATGGGATGAACTGTGGGATACTGGGATACTCTACCACGTCATCCTAAGCAGGGTCTCGGCTTACACCCTCCTGGCCCTGGCTGTTCATTCGGGGTGCGTGCCCCTGGCCTGCGTTGTGCCACGGGAGGCTGCTACGATGGCGGTACACATTTATGTTCATCTTCTGGTCTCAAGTGGTCAAGCCCTTCGCCAGCGTGTCCATGTAAATAAATTTTCGAACCTTGGAGTAAGTACGCTGTTGTCATGGTCTTTGTGCCTGGCTCGCCTTGGTTCGTCTGTGAGTCTTCGGGTCCTTGTTATATAGGTGCGAGGCTGGCTTCACTCATGAGCGCATTCTACGCTTCAAGTATCGTCAAATATGCCTTGCACCAGACGGCGCGCGAGCAAGGTGAGATATCACATGCGAACAGAGCAATCAGGATGCTTTCGTCATCCGCTCCATGTTTTCACCGCGCGTTCCCACGCTCGTGCTGCACCGCCGTCGGGGCGAAAGTGGGCAGCGAATCGTTCGCGGGAGCCTCCAACCTTGAGATGTATTCCACATTCAATGGTTCCAATCGTGCCAGGCACGTTCCGCAGCTCCAGGGTGATTGGTTCAAAAATCGAACACCGCACAGGATGCAGGCCAGGTCAGCGCGCTAACTGCCATATGAAGGCGCCGTCTCGCGAGGCGGTCGCTGAAATGCAGCTGTGATGCATGCTAGCAGTGCTTTACGAATCCTCTTCATTCACCGGTGCAGCAAAGAGAGAATGCATTATTGGTGGACACCGCACACAAAATTGTCGCTTCGCTCATTCCGCCGGCCCGTATTATGCCATCGATGGCGTTTGCCTGCGCGTTCGTGGGTCATGGGGCGCTTCTGGTCGGCGTTGCTGCGGTTGTGGGTGAGAGTCCTCGTGGATACTTGTTGGTGTCTCTTCGGGGGTGCTCGGGGGGCTCCTGCGTAGCAGTGTTAGGGGCTCTTGGCGGCCTCCTGGGGGCGCCTTGGATGCCTATTGGGGCTCTCTTGTCGCTGCTTGTGGGCCTCGTGGACCCTCTTGGGGGGTCTTGGGGTCCGCTTGGGAGCCTCGTGGGGCCTGTTGGGAGCTCCTCTGAGGCTTGGGGAGGAGGCTTCGGGGGCGATTTGGAGGCCGAAGGCCTACTAAGGGCTCTTCGAAGGCCTGCGGGGGGCTTCTGGGGACGATTTTGAGGCCGAGCGCTCGAAATATCCGTCGGGGCTCCCCCATCGATGGGGTCTTCCTGAAGGTGTCTTGGGCTCTCCAGCGCCGTCTCGGGAGAAACTTGGGCCATCTTGGAATCCTTCATGGGCCGTTTGGAGGCTGAACCCGCACAAGTAATTAAGAACTTCCCCATGGTTATCAGTAGCACCGCGCCGATACTAATACATTCTAGTGTTCTTTGCTACCCGAAGGATAAGTTTGGTATTGAGGGCGGCTCGTTTTCAAAATGCGGTTCTCGCCGTAGCGCCGCGCACATTCGTTAAACATACGCAAGAGCTTCACGCGTTGAGGGCGGTTCGTTTTCAAAATGTGGCTCTCGCCTTCCTCCTCCTCCTCCTCCTCCTCCTGCTGACGGCGGGTGTCGGGGTAACACTTCCCAGCGCGGAAAGTTTTATCCTTGGCCGAAAAGGGGGGTCTTGATTACTTTCCGCGGTTGATGGGCCATCTTGGAGCGATCTTAGGGGCTTCTTGGGCCGTCTTAGAGCGTCGATGGCCGAAAATATGAGCACGCTGAAAACATTCAAAGCCGATGGAAAATCGTTGACTTTTGCCTCTGGGGGACTTCTTGGGAGTGGTCTTGGAGGCATCTTCAGGCGTCCTGGAGGCGGTTGAAGCCGTCTGGAGGCTACCTTGAGCATCTTGGGGCGATTTCCGGTGACTCTGGGCCCTCTTAGGCCGCCTTGGGGGCCTCTTGAGACGCTCTTGAAGGCCCTGAAGGCAGCCCCCAGGAGTTCGGGCATCCGTGACGGGGGCCGCTTGGGGACTGCCCAGGGACCGCTCAGGATTTGCATGGGATGTTTTTCGTCCGGGGACGCCCAGGGGTAGCCACGCGCGCGCGAACTAGAAAAATTCTAAAGCTGTTGCCAGAGATTTCAGCACGCCTTTGACCCCTTGGGCCGGCGAACTAAATACGTGTATCTTTTGACATTTGGTCGAAGAAACGTGATACCAAATGGCGTGCAGCGTCTTGAAATCTTGCATTGCTGCTCCAAGTCTGCGGCTCATTTCAGAAGCGCATCTCCCGTCCTGTTTTGCCATCCGAACCTTCGTAGAGAATTAACACGTGCCTTTGGAGGCACGGGGTCGAAGGCTTTCGCCCAATCCAACGCCAAGAGGACAGCCCGATCAGCTCGAGCAGACCACGCTTCTTCGAGAAGCCGCCGGGCGATGAAGAGCGCACCTGCTGCGCCGCAGTTAGATCGGAGTCTAAGCTGAGTGTTCCATCGGTGTTGCTTCGCGCCAGCGTCCTTCAGGCGCAGCAGCAGCACGAATGCAACAAATATCTTGTATCTGGTCGGCAGGAGGCTTGGTCGTGCGGTAGTTATTGCAATCCCGCCGGGTCGCCCTTCTTGTAGATCATTCTCGTTTGCGGCTTATGCCAAGCATCACGGGCGCGCCCCGTCTCCCATGCCATATTGCAGGAGCGAATCATCCGCTCGAGAGTCGGGGTGCCGTCTTCGCTTGCGGCTCGCCAGAACTCCGACGGCATGTCGTGCATGTCTCCTGCTCTGCCTCGTCTGAGGTTACGTGCTGCTCTGCTCGGTTCTGCGTTTGTGATGGCACCGAGGAGGAGGAGGAAGAGGAGGAGGAAGAGGAGGAGGTGGAGGAGGGCGGGCGGAGGGCGGAGGGCGGAGGGCGGAGGGCGGAGGCGGAGGAGGAGGAGGAGGAGGAGGCGGAGGAGGAGGAGGAGGAAGAGGAGGAGGAGGAGGAGGAGGAGGAGGAGGAGGAGGAGGAGGAGGAAAAGGAGGTGGAGTGCAGAGCGTCCACCGCCATGGCCAGAGGCCCCACGGCCCGCGGCGCCCTCTCCCAGCGTGCTGCACTCGGGCATCCGCCCTGCTGTCGCTATATCCACGAGCTGATCGGCGCCATTCTCGAGCCTACAGCGGAGGCCCATGCCATGAGGCACCCACTCTCGGGATGCTCTGAGGTGGTTTGGCTTTTGCCCTTGCCCCGCCCCCGAAGAGGCATCGGTCTTGGAGCTGGGTCTACAGGGTGTCGGGTTGCGCACGGCCGGGCAGTCCTCGGCTGGCCTCCACAGGCCCCCCGAGCACAGTGGAGGGACCCATGCGAAGAAGCACCCTGCTTGCCACCAGGGTGCCCTGGGTTTGGTTTGGATGGTTTTGCGACTGAGAGTGTGACGTCCCCACACCAAACATCAGTGGACGTCCTGGGGTCTCAGGGTTGGGCTTCTTGCGGAAGTTCTCTTGTAGTCGGGTCTCTGCTGCACCTTGCGGCAGGCAGAATCCTCTCCAAAGCTTGCTGATCTCGCCCCAGTCTCCCCTGGCTATTCGCGCCTGCAGCCAAGGCGGTCCTGTCACGTGCGATTGCCTTCCTGATCTCTCTCGCCAAAAGCTTCTCTTCTGTCCTGCCCACCCTCCGTCTAGCAGCCGCTCGACGATCTCTGGTGTCCAGGGTTCGAGGCCGCGTCCACGGCTTCCCCGGACGTTGGGCCTGCCGCGGGAGGCCACTCTCTGCAGCGCACGGGCACCCTATCTGCGGGCTGGCTCCGTGCGAAGTGAGCGTCGTCGAGGGCCGGCGCTGCAACGGCAAGCTCCTTCAGCGCGTCGGCAAGCTGATGCATCACACGATGCTTGATGTTGGCAGACTTTAGCTGATGCGTCTGCCCTGCCAGTCTCGCGTTCTGGAGGGGCCTGGTGCCATATGGGGCGGACGCGCGCCTCCAGCAAGAAGCGGTACGTTGAGATCGTCCTGTTCCAGCGGGCGTTCACACCGAACACGTTATGAGGCCAAGACTGGACACACATACGACCGATCTGGGAATGAGTGTCCCAATTCACTGCTTCGCCTGCAGGGCGTCACACATTGTAGCTCGTGGCCAACTGTTCTTATGAAGACGGGAGGAATGTGTTTGAAATGCGCATGCGCAGTGGCGTGCACATCTCCACCATGAGGTGTTCGTTCGTGTCGGCTTGGCTGGCCCCACGATTTGTGTTTCGTCTCTGAATATGTAGTACAGCTTGGCATTGAAGTCTCCAAGGACGGGTTTTGGACCGTGCGAAGATGGATCTTGAACAGACTCAAGAAGATGATGGTCGAAACCGTGCTGCTTTGGAAACTCATACCCGCTGTGTGCCGCATGGGCGGAAAGATCACCGCCTCTCCACCCGAAACACGCAGCTTCACTGAAGCCATGCGGTCAGAGGCCCGGCAAAATCCAACAACGGACTGCCCGAAGCTGGGGCTCACGACGAGATCGACTCTGGCCCTGCTCTCTCCCTGGGCAGTGTCCGCGCCACCGGAGAACACGACCAGATACCCAGTGCTCGTCACGAACGTGACTGACTTGGGTCAGGAGGGAAAGAAACACACAGACACAATTAATCGTCGACTCCCCAGAAAATGTGGGAAAATATGTGAAGTGGGGGGGAAGACAGAAACCTTAAAAAATATAGGAAAATATGGGGAACCATTTTGTTTGTGTGTATTCATTTGTGTGTCCTGGGGCCCCTTTACTGGGCCTCTAAGTCTCCTGGATACACAAGACGGTGATGCCGCAAACTTGCATCGTGACCTCTAGCTCTACTCGCTTTGATTCCGTGTACCCTTCTATGTTCCATGATGTTCTGTTGAATTCTTCCTCTCGAACGGGTCGTGAACGGCGATCCCGTAAGATGTTCAGTGGCAACGTGGCTTCGCCAGTCAGTGCCCTCTGACATGCGGGCGAGAGGGGGACTGAACGGGAAGGTCGACAATTGGGCGAGAACCCCTGATAGGTCCCACCTCTAGCTGGTGCAACGTCTCTGCTCACACACGCAGGCCCCGCTGGCGGCCGGCCGTCCCGCCACCCTTGCCCTTGAACTTCTCCTTGCCGGTGCCCTTGGTGGGGTAGTGCTGGACCAGAGGGTTCCAAAGGGGGTTTTTGGGAAGGGGGTTTTCCAGGAGGGGTCCCCCAGGGGCTTCGTATCCCCTATTTTGACGAGGTTCCGAGACCCCTGGGGGGCTCTTTGGAAAACTTCCTCCCCCAAAGCCCCGTTTGGAACCCTCCGGCTGGAGCTTCTGCGTCAACTTCTTTGCTGGGTCCGTGAATTTCGGGAAGCCCGCATTCGTGGTCCACTCCCTGCACCTTTGGACGCCCGAAATGGGTACGGCAAAAATGGGTACAATGCCAAACAATGGGTACAATGCCCACCTATGGACGCCCGAAGTGGACACAGGCCGCGGCGGCGCGGACAGCGAATTTTGTTTTAAATGAGCAGGAACTGCTGTTGAGCATTGTACCCATTCTTTCCGTGCCCATCTCGTTCGTGCAGAGCACCCAGGCCCGCAGTTCACGCCGAGCTCCTCGCCCGTGGTCGTCGCTTCCACCTTCCACGGCTACGTCGGCCCCCACCCACACTCTGCCAGCCTCTGGGTCCGTCCAGACACTGTTCGAGGCGAAGCCCCAAGATCTCAGGATGCGCTTGCCCCCCAGAGACAAATGGCGTGATACTTCGTTCCTGGAGGGGCTTTGGCCCTAACGGTATTCCCACCCTCCCTTCAACGAGGCTGTCCTCATCGTTTCGACGGTCTCGTCACGGTCGGCGGTTCTTGCGAACATCGCGGACAAGATGCCGCGGATTTCCCCTTTCTATCAGCCTGGAACCTATCCCTATCTCTATGCTGGGCATCGCCTCATCACGATGGCGATCTTAGGGATTCCCTCAGTTTCTGAGGGCGCATCCCTAAGATTGTCATCGCCTCTGGGCATGTCAGTCTTAGGGATAGGGACAAGTTCGAGGCTGGTTACCTTTCCGGTATGTGTTAACTGGCTGACGTCTGTACACTTCCCAGATTTCTTCGTCTCGACGCAGGCGGTCGCGCCCTCGATGCCGTTGTGAAGGTCTGCGATCCTCCACTCGCGGCAGTGTCGTCGTTGGACTCTTGTAATCGTTGTTTTTCGCTGTAACTGCCGTCTTCTTCGTTGTTTCTCGTTGTTTTTCGTTGTTTTTCGTTAGTTGTCGTGAAGGCGGCGAACTTCCAACTGTTATTTTTCTTTGTAATTGCCGTCTTCGTAACCATGATTTGTTGCCGCACCTCTTCATCAGTCCTGGGGGTGGCGTACGAGCCCTCGGGTGGCTGGCTCTCGTAGGTCGCCACGCGCATCTCGAGGCTCTCGAGACGCCTCTCCGCTGCACGCGTCCGCGCGTCGAACGCGCCGCCCAGCTCGGACACCTGCCGCTCGAGCCCGGGCATCGCACTGCAGAGGGGGGCACCTCGTGCTTCAGCAAGTTGGCGAACTGCTACAAGGTCGGGGCCTGCTGATCACCACCCACCAAACCACTCCAACCCAACACGAAGGCCTCAACTTGCCCTCCATTTCTAGTTGGGGGGGGGGGGTCGGGGAACACTGAAAAAACACATATGGAACCCGTACCCCCCCGACCCGAAATTGGGGTCTTCGGGTTGGGTTGGGGTGGTCTGGTAGGTAGTCAGCTGACGAGCCCCAGCTGCCGCTCCTGGGGGGGTGCTCGGGACTCGCGCCCTTGCCCGAGTTGCTATACTGCGACTCTCGGGGAGGGTGTTGCCGTCGTCCATCTCGCGCAACGGGCTGAAGAGCCTATGCCTGACATCCATCTCTCTCTCTCTCTGCCCCCACTGGCGTTCCAGGCTCCCTCGTGTGCGTGTTCACCATCTCGAGAAAGAGTGAGAGAGATTTGAGGAAACAAGATTTGACTTGTAAGAGTGAAGGTATGTTGGGATGCACTGTAAGGGACTCGAACAGTCTTGCTGTAAGGGGCTTCAGCCGGGACGTGCAAGGCGGGTGGTCTCGTCTCTGGTGCGGTTGGCAACTACTGCGGATGGTGGCCGTGGGCTCTTGGTAATTACTTGCGGATGGTGGCCCTCACCTGTGCTCGGAATGTCACGTCATGTGATGATGCGGAAATCATTTAGCCTTGGTGATCGTGTGTCGCTGCTGCAGTTCGGTAGGGCGTCAGTCGTGGCTGTCCACACTGCAGAGGGAGGCGGTGAGCTCGGGCAGCGTCGGACGCAGCTGCCGTCGCCGTCGGACGATCTCGGAGGTTCCCTCCTCGTACCTTCCCTCTTCCTTCTCACTGTCCCTCCTCTCTCACTTCTCCCGCGCACCCCTCCTCCATCCATCCTCCCTCGCTCTTTCACCTCCTTCCCACCCGCTTCTCTCTTGCTCGTCCTGCCCTGGTTCCTGCTCGTGTTCACGCTCTTGCTCCAGTTCAACTCACCTCTTCTCTCTCTCTCTCTCTCCCCATTCTCATCCATCCTGATCATCTCTCTCTCTCTCTCGTCCTGTCTCGCCTACAAGCCGTTTTGGTTCGATCTGATCGTTGATCGAGTCTTCGCCGTTGGACGCTCTTCTAGAAGCTAGCAGCCTCCCGAAGCTATGGCAGAGACATTCGCATTCAATGCTGACATTCAGCAGCTCATGAGCTTGATTATCAACACATTCTACTCCAACAAGGAAGTCTTCCTGCGCGAACTGATCTCCAATGCGTCCGACGCCCTTGACAAGATCCGGTATGAGTCCATTACAGACCCAGACAAGATTGAGGCGCAGCCCAATTTCTATATCAAGATCGTCCCCGACAAGACCAACTCCACCATCACGATCGAGGATTCTGGCATCGGAATGACCAAGAACGAGCTGATCAACAACCTAGGCACCATCGCCAAGTCTGGCACCAAGGCCTTCATGGAGGCAATGGCTGCTGGCGGCGACATCTCCATGATCGGGCAGTTCGGAGTGGGCTTCTACTCTGCGTATCTCGTCTCAGACAAGGTGCGTGTGATCAGCAAGAACAACGACGACGAGCAGTATATCTGGGAGTCCGGAGCTGGCGGCTCCTTCACGGTGCAGAAAGATACAGAGATGGTGCACGGGGAGGTCAAGCGCGGCACCAAGATTATTTGTTTTTTGAAGGAGGACCAATCGGAGTTCCTAGAGGAGCGCCGCCTGAAGGATCTGGTCAAGAAGCATTCGGAATTCATTGGGTTCCCCATTGAGTTGTACGTGGAGAAGTCGAAGGAGAAGGAGGTTACGGATTCCGAGGACGAAGAGGAGGAGAAGAAGGAGGAGGATAAAGAAGGCGACGAGCCGAAGATCGAGGAGGTCGATGAGGAGAAAGAGAAGGAGGAGAAGAAGAAGAAGACCAAGAAGGTCAAGGAAGTATCCCACGAGTGGGAGCAGCTCAACAAGAACAAGCCGCTGTGGATGCGCAAATCCGAGGACGTCACAAACGAGGAGTACGCCTCGTTCTACAAGTCACTGTCTAACGACTGGGAGGACCACCTGGCGGTGAAGCACTTCAGCGTAGAGGGCCAACTTGAGTTCCGCGCGCTGCTCTTCGTGCCGCGTCGGGCTCCCTTCGACTTGTTCGAGTCCAAGAAGAAGAGCAACAACATCAAGCTGTACGTTCGGCGCGTCTTCATCATGGACGACTGCGACGAGCTGATGCCCGGCTGGCTCAACTTCGTGAAGGGCGTGGTTGATTCTGAGGATTTGCCGCTGAACATCTCCCGCGAGACCCTGCAGCAGAACAAGATCCTGCGTGTTATCAAAAAGAACCTCGTCAAGAAGTGCCTCGAGATGTTCGCGGAAATTGCCGAGAAGAAGGACGACTACAAGAAATCCAGTTTCCTGCGGTAATCCCCGCCACCGTGCCAGCGCAGCAGCGCAGCAGGACGGAGGTTGTTCAAGACCCGCCCTAATTCAGCTCGCTGTCTGAAGTGGCGCGGGTAGTAAACGCACCTCCTTGTCCGATGCCTCGTTCTCCGTCTCTTCTTTTCCCTCCTCCTCCCTTATCCCTCCCCCCCCCTTGGTCGCACCTCGGAGGCTTCTTGTGCGGCTTACGTGCATCCTCTCGGGGGCCTCCGTGGGCCCTGTTTGGGGCGCGTCAGGGTTCTTTGGGCTGTCTTTGGGGGGACGGTCATTCCAGGCAACTCCTCTGGGAACATTTGTGCGGGTCTTTGGATCGCCTTGGCGCTTCTTGGGACTGTATTGGGCCATCTTGGAGGCTCTTAAGACTCTCTGATGTCTTGCCCGAGGCCGTCTGAAGAAGCAACGCCTCGGAAGCCAAGAACACTCAAATCCACGGTGTGTTTTTCCATATGCTGGGTCTCCCAAGGTATGGCTCGAGGCCTCCCTGATCGCCGATTTGAAGGCCTCTGAGACTCAACTGGGGCTTCTTGGAGGATTCTTGGGCCGTCCTGCGCCAGTCTCGGGGCATGTTGCCGACGTCTTGGAGCGGCATTGGCCCGTCGTGGGCATCTCTCCTAGGCCGGCTCTGGATCTTGAGTGGAGGCGGGGAGATTGCGAAGGCCTTGCGGCCGGTGCCACCGACCTTGAATGGGGAAGACGACGACGAGGACGAGGACGACGAGGACGAGGACGAGGACGTGGACGAGGACGACGACGACGACGACGACGACGGCGGCGATGACGACGACGACTACGACGACGACGGGGATGATGACTACCTCTCTTGGGCCGGCTTTGCATTCTCATTGGGATAGGGGGATTTTTTGAAGACGCGCACTGCGATGAGGGGTGCCGCTCAGAATACTAACATCAATGTTACGTGATGATACTTTCGCAATTAGATGTCGGGGGTGCCACAGCCACTCATTCGCCGTAGATGTAAGAATACTTGCGAGAAATTTGCGTAGAATTCAAACCAGAAAACAAGCAAGTCTCCTAACGCGCCCTGGCCTGCCGCAGGCACGGGAGCGGATTCTACGAGCAGTTTGGTAAGTGCCTCAAGTTGGGCGTGCACGAGGACTCCACCAATCGCACCAAGGTTGCGGAGCTCATGCGTTACCACACCTCTAAGTCCGGAGACGAGACGATAAGCCTGAAGGAGTACATCGACCGCATGAAGGAGGGGCAGAATGACATCTACTACATCACGGGGGAGAGCATCGCAGCGGTGTCGTCGTCGCCCTTCCTGGAGACGCTACGCAAGAAGGGCCTCGAGGTCCTTTACATGACTGATCCCATCGATGAATACACAGTTCAGCAGCTGAAGGAGTTCGACGGCAAGAAGCTCAAGTCGACGACCAAAGAGGGCCTGGATCTGGAGGACGAGGACGAAAAGAAAAAGCTCGAAGAGCTGAAGGCGGAGTTTGAGCCGCTGACGAAGCTCATGAAGGAGGTATTGGGCGACAAGGTTGAGAAAGTGGTGATCAGTTCGCGCATGGCGGATTCGCCTTGCGTGTTGACGACCTCGGAGTACGGCTGGTCCGCCAACATGGAGCGCATCATGAAAGCGCAGGCTCTCAGGGATAACTCCATGACATCCTACATGGTGTCCAAGAAGACCATGGAGGTCAACCCCAAGCACTCCATCATGTCCGAGCTCAAGAAGAAGGCGTCTGCAGACAAGTCGGACAAGACAGTCAAGGATCTGATCTGGCTTCTCTTCGACACGTCCCTGCTCACCTCAGGCTTCAACCTGGACGAGCCTACGCAGTTTGCAGGGCGCATCCACCGCATGATCAAACTTGGCCTCAGCATTGATGACGACGACGAAGGCCTTGGGGACGACGAAGACCTGCCCCCTCTCGAGGAGGTCGAGGGCGCAGCTGACGAGGCATCGAAGATGGAGGAGGTCGACTGATCTAGTGGGGCATTCCAAGTAAGACCTCATTTGTGATACTCCACGCGATCGGTGCTGCTCGGCAGATAGTCTCATGGGCATTTTATGCGCGGTCGCAGCCATGACGTCTGATCCAAAGGCTTACGCCGCACCGCCGACCCTTTGGGCTTCCCGGCTCGCAGTGCGGGCCATTTGGGATCGTCGACATCGTTTTGATTTTTGTCATGATGAGTTGCGCCCTTGGTTCTTTGGGCCAGTCAGAGATATCAGGAGGCTTCTTTGGGGGGGCACATCGGATTCTTGGGTATTTGGGGCAACGTCCTCGGAGCACGGTCAGACTCTATGCTAGACATTCGGTTGTCGTGGGCCATGTTGGGGAAATCCTGGAGGCCTCCGAGGCCATCAGACGCCTGCGAATGGGAGAGCGCAAACATCTGTCCAAAACGGATGGGGAATTTATGAATCTGACTTAGGAAGCCCTCGTGGGCGCCTTTGGCGGGCTTCGTTGGGGCCTCTTGGGGGGCTCTTCGGGTTCTTTGGGGGGCATGTTGGAAGTCTTGGGGGCTATCTTGTGGAAGGGGGCTCCCAGGGCTCCTTCGAGTTCCCCCTCGGGGGCTCCTCCTGGTGCCTTCGTGCGTCGTCTTGCCCTGATAAGGGGTCTCTTTGGGCCCTCTTGGGCCAATTGGGGCCTTCTTGGGCCGTGGAGGGGTCTTGGTGGGGGCCTTTTGGGCCATCTTTGGGCGACCTTTGGTGGGGCCTCGCGGGCTGTCTGAGACACCCCAGGGAATCGAAAACGCGTGCACGTTAAACATTTTTTTTGATCCGCGCGTCGAGAGCGAGCCTCTTCCGATAGAAGCTAAGCGGGCCACGCACAGCTTTAATTAGCAGAGGGGGGGCAAAAGATGGCGGGGCCTTACGTCAAACGTGCACGTCAAACATGCACAACAGTGTAAGTAAACCTATGCTTTCCGCCTTGAGCTTTCGTGGACGACATTGGCGCGCCGTTGCGAGGCTTTATTGGGAGCCTTTTGGTCCGTATTCGGGCGTTATTGGGGGCCTCGTGCGTTGTCTGAGACACTGGGAAACCTTAAGACAAGTATGGTAAACAACAGTTGGACAATCATATGAAAGTCAAAGGGGGCCTCTTCGGGGTCACCCTGGTGCTGTATTTGGCCGTCTTGGGAGCTTCGGGGCTGTGTTGAGGCCATCTGGAGCCTTCGGCTGCCTCTTGTATCGTCCTAGAGCACTTATGTGTCGTAATGAAGCTTTGCGTTTTTCTCGTCCAGAAGTGTCCCTGGGCAGCCCCGCCGGCAGCCCTGGGGGGAGTGGACCCCCTCTCCGAATCGGATGGTCTGGGCTGCTGGGGGAGGGACTTGGGGAGGGGCAACCATATCACACGCCGAGACCCTAAGGAGTCGGCAAATCGCATGTACAGTCATGCTGTCTCATTGACATAGACGCGCATCGGCGCGCGGGTATCGTTGGATACACAGGGGAGAAACTGATCATCCTCAGCATTTTCATCCACACCCCCGAGCCCAGTCAAATCCTGATCTTCATGAATCCCACTCCTTGTTTATTCTTCTCCCCCTCATGGTTTTTAAGTTTTTTTTATAGCTCGTCCACATCTCTGTTTTTTCCTTTTATGCTTATCTGGATCCTGATCATAATCGTCGTTATCGCTGCCGTCCTCTTCCTTCGCCCTCCTCATGCTCCCCTCCTCGTCCACCCTTCTCCGCTGACTCACTGCCCTCTCTAATCCCCCCCTTCTCTTCCTCTTTCCTCCCACCTTCGTGCTCGACCAGCTCCTCCCTCCGTTTCCCTTGTCCCCTTCCTCGTCGTCCTCCTGCTCACTACCGATCCGTCCGATCTATCCCGAGGCCCGCAGCATCGCCAGACTAATCATCATCAGCAGCAGCAACAGCAGCAGCGTCATCGTCATCATCGTCATTATCATCATCATCACCATCATTATCA
>CAUYUJ010007466.1:0-27500 GCA_963575745.1 Prorocentrum cordatum | reverse complement strand
CTGGAGAATTTCGTTCCACATTTCGAGGTGAATTTCGCGCGGATTTTTGTTTGGCCAGGAATGCAGACTAAACAACAATCCACGCAACATTCACTTCGTTTTTTACCCGCCGTTTCGGGGTTTTGCTTTGACGGAAATCCACTCAAAAATCCGCTTCAGCACATCTGCGAGGTCGGCACAGCTTGACTCGAGCTCCGTACCAGGTTCGTGGACCCCTCGAGGGTCCCAGAGTTGGCGGCGCGCTCGAGGGGTAGGGGTTGGGGCGGAACTTAACTACGACGTTCGATGGTCTTCAATGTTCGTGTCCTTGTATTTCCTGAGGACTGACGGCGACGACGACGACGACAGCGACGACGACAGCGACGGCGACGGCGACGGCGACGGCGACGGCGACGGTCGACGGCGACGGCGACGGCGACGGCGACGACGACGACGACGACGACCACGGCGACGGCGACGGCGACGACCGCGGCGACGGCGACGGCGACGGCGACGGCGACGACGACGGCGACGACGACGACGACGGCGATGGACGACAAGGACGACGACGACGTCGACCACGACGACGACGACGACGACGACGACGGTGGCGGCGGCGGCGGCGACGACGACGACGGCGACGACGACTCAAACGGAAAAGCGTTTCACACACTCCGAAGGTTGGATGGATTTCGTGGCTGGCCTCTTCTTCTTATCAGTACTCCGACTCCCCCCCTTCTTCCAGCGCTCTCCCCGGCCCCCTAGCTTCGTTCGCTCGGGCCAGGATGCTCTAGCCCCCCCTCTTCCCAGCCCCCTCTCTCGGCGCTCCGGACCTCGGGGCGCCCGGGAGGCTCCCGGGGCTTGCGGACGGCTTCCCAGGGGCCTCAGGAGGCCGCCCGGCCGCAGTTATTTCGGCGCACGGCCCGAGGCAGTGATCGGGGGCAGTAGGTGCGTGGCAGGGGGGGGCGGGGTGATCCCGAGGCGGTGTTGGGGGGGAACGGGTCCAGCTCGATGCTCGCGCTTCCTGCGTCCCGGGGGCGCTCCGAGCGACTCCCGTCCGGCCCCGCCCTCTGCCCCTGCCCCAAGCTCGGCATCGTGAGGCCATCTTGTTTGGACATGTACTTCGCGCGCGCCCCCAGTCCCCCAAACCAAAGAAGTGAAGCAAAATGTGTGTTTCTCCCGTTCAGTTATGAGCATTCTCAACGATGCAGCAGAGCCTCCACTCGAGAGGTGAGCGAGTGAAGGGCGGGCTCCCCTCCCACGCGGGTGGGGTTCGGCCTGGCTGGGGCTCGGCCTGGCAGGTCCGAGCACGCGGGCAGCTCGATCGGTCGGCCGTGAGAAGCGGTCCTTCAGCAGCCACGCCCGGAGGCTTCCAGAGGGCCTCCGAGGTGTCTACAAGGGGGGCATACAGTCGGGGCCCTGAAGAAGGAACCCTGTTCGTTGGGGAGGGGCTCGGTGGTCCTTGATTGTTTTGCAGTTTGACTTGGGTTTTCCTTAGGTTTTCAATGGTAAATCGAAGTTTAACTTATGGAAAAAAGGGGCCTCGTTCCTTATTTAGGGTTCCTGAGGTCAACGCCCCGACTGTATTCCCACAGGCGGGTCACACACGACGGCGACGAGGACCAAGATGGCCGACCTCTCGGCCAGATGGAGCGCTCTCTTGCCCTTCCTGCACATTTCATCGACCCTCCGGGGAGATCCCTGGTCCTCCGCGCCCCACGGTCCTCTTCCACCTTCTCGCCTCCCCTCCCACTCCTCCTCCTCCTCCTCGTCCTCCTCGTCCTCCTCCTCCTCCTTCTCCTCCTCCTCCTCCTCCTCCTCCTCCTCCTCCTCCTCCTCCTCCTCCTCCTCCTCCTCCTCCTCCTCTCGTGGACACGACCAGTTCGAGCGAGTCGTTGGTTTGAGCAATGCAAGCGTCCATGGCGTTCTCCTGCCCGCTCCTGGTTCTCTGGCTGCTCCCCCCGTGGCGCACGGCGGTGGGGCGCCGCGTGGCGGACCCGGCGCCCCTGCTTCTCCTCCTCCTCCTCTCCTCCTCATCCTCCTCCTCCTCATCCTCCTCTCCTCTCCTCCTCCTCCTCCTCTCTCCTCCTCCGCCTCCTCCTCCTCCCCCTCCTCCCTCCTCCTCCTCCCTCCTCCTCCTCCTCCTCCTCCTCCTCCTCCCTCCTCCTCCTCCTCTCCTCCTCCTCCTCCTCCTCCTCCTCCTCCTCCTCCCCTCCCCTCCTTCCCCCAGCGAGGGGCCGGCGTCGAGGAAGTGCCAGACTTCCGTCGGGCGTGCCCCTCCACAGGAGGAATCTTCAAGAATAGATTTTCCGGGGAGTTTTTTTTTTTTTTTTTTTTTTTTTTTTTTTTTTTTTTTTTTTTTGTGTGTTGGGTAAAAATCACATAGTTACATATATACATGGTAGATAAAGAATACAAGACGAAACATTTTTCATTTTTTAAATTACTATGTTTCACCTTTCGTCGAAAATCCGCCTGTAGGGGGACATGCCCGACCTAATGCCAGACTCTTCCCTGGACCAGTGGACCACCGTCGAGGAGATCGACCAGGAGGAGACGATGCGGCTGGGGCACGTCGTGCATTCCGAGGAGACGTGCCCCGACTGCTACCAGGGAGACGTGTCGCTGCCCCCCGGCGCAAACGTCTCGTCTCTCCTGGAGGCGGGTGCCGGAGCAGTTGGCCAGCCCTGGCCAGGTGGAGTCGTCCTGTACGTCTGGAAAGATGGGACGCATGCGAAGGCGAAGGAGGCCTAAGAGGAGGAAAAGGTACCCATACCGCTGCCCTTCCCTCGTTTTCCCCTTTTTTGGGCCGCCTCCTGCGACGACCTCGTCGCCACACCCGGGAGAGGGCTGGGGAGTAGCGGTATCGGCACCTTTTGATTGCCCCAAGGCCGCTCTGACAGCGATGCGAATATGGGAGCGGAAGTCCTGCGTTCGCTTCGAGGAGGTGACCTGCACCGTGGAGGGTTGCCCCAAGACCTACCCCGTGCGCATCTCGGAGGAGGGCCAGCTGAGACAACGGCGGGTCTCCTGCCTGGCCCAATTTTTTCGAGAGCCATCCCCAGACCCCTCCCGGGTCATCCTGGCCCGTTTTCCGAGGCAGATCCAGTCTCCAGGAGCCCAGAAAGGACGAACAACGGCAGGGATGGCCGGCGTTGTCTCGACTGGCCCTCCTTCGAGCATCGGCTCTGACAAGGCCGGCTGTAATGCCCACGCGGGCTACCACGGGGCCGACTGGCAGAACATGAACCTGGCCGAGGGGTGCTGGCACGTCGGCACGGCGCTGCACGAGCTGGGGCACGTGCTCGGCCTGCACCACGAGCACGAGCGCTTCGACCGGGACGAGTACGTGGAGGCGCACCTCGAGAACGTCCCGGCCAATCCGGCCGCGCTGTCGCGCGCATCCGCCAGCGCGCCGTGCCGAGGCCGGGTCGAGGGGAAGCGGGCCCGGGCTCGGGACAAGTCGCTGGAGAGCGTCTCGGAACGATCTCTCGGAGCGCTCCTGGAGCGGCCGCGGCGCCCGCTGCGTCCCGGAGCAGCCGCCAGACGTGCCCGGTGCTGCTTCCGCTTCAGGGTCAAGTCGGGCCTGCCCCTCTACAGGAGGAACATCCCCAAAATAGTCCCAATATAGCCCAGGGACCATTTTTTTTGGGGGGGGGGTCTTTTCGGGCATCTGTGGGGCATGTCTGGGATATCTTGTATGCTTTGTCCGAGATGATGCCCCCCCTCGAGGGGGACACGCCCGGCCTAACTTGAGGGGGGCGGGCCGCGGTGGGCTCGCGTCGTGTCGGCGCGGCGGCCTGCCGCGGCGCGGGCGCGCGGGGCTGCTCGGCGGGCCGCGGGCGGCCTGCCTGCCCGTCGGCCAGCGTCGAGGGGCCTCGGCCGTCGGCGCGGGTGCCCGGGGTGCGTGCGGGAGGGGTGGGAGGCGGTGGCCTCGACGGGCCGCGTGGTGCAGAGTCGGCCAGCGGCCCCTGCTGGGCAGGCGGCCTGCTGTCTCGAGCGAGACCTCCCGAGGACTCGGGAGACCTCTGTAGACCTTCGGAGAGGGCCGTCGTCGTCTTGTCGTCCTTGTCGTCGTCGTCCTTGCCGTCGTCGTCCTTGTCGTCGTCGTCGTCCTTGTCGTCGTCGTCGTCGTCGTCGTCGTCGTCGTCGTCGTCGTTCGTCGTCGTTGTCGTCGTCGTCGTCGTCGTCGTCGTCGATGTTTCGTCGTCGTCGTCGTCGTCGTCGTTGTTGCCGCCGTCGTCGTCGTCGTCGTCGGCGGCGTCGGCGTCGGCGTCGGCATCGTCCTCGTCGTGGTCGTCGTTTTAGTCGTCGTCGTCGTCGTCCTCACCCTCGTCTCAATTCGTCGTCGTCCTCGCCCTCCTCGTCCTCGTCGCCGTCGTCGTCATCGTCGTCGTCGTCGTCGTCGTGCTCGTCGTCGTCGTCGTCGCCGTTGTCACCCAGGGCCTCGAAGGGTCTCCAGACTCCTCCAGGGATCTTCGGAGACCTTAGTAGACCTCCAGAGACCTCCAGAACCCTTCAGAGGCGACCGTCATCGTCGTCGTCGTCGTCGTCGTCGTCGTCGTCGTCGTCGTCGTCGGCGTTGTCGTCGTCATCATCGTCGTCGTCGTCGTCGTCGTCCTCGTCGTCGTCGTCCTCGTCGTCCTCGTCCTCGTCCTCGTCGCCGCTCTGGAGGCGTCTAGGGTCTAGGCATTTCGAGGCCATCGCCGACGAGGACGAGGACAGGGAGAGCGAGGAGGAGGAGGAGGAGGAGGAGGAGGAGGAGGAGGAGGAGGAGGAGGAGGAGGAGGAGGAGGAGGAGGAGGAGGAGGAGGAGTTGAAGGAGGACGACGACGACGATGAGGACGACCACGACGACGACGACGACGAGAACGAGAGGATTCCGGAGACCTTCGGTCTCCAGAGACCTCCGGAGACCTTCAGAGGAGGCCGTCGTCGTCGTCGTCGTCGTCGTCGTCGTCGTCGTCGTCGTCGTGGTTGTGGTCGTGGTCGTGGTCGTCGTCCTCGTCCTCGTCCTCAATCTCGATCTCGTCGTCATCGTCGTCCTCGTCCTCGTCCCCGCCCTCGTCTAGTCCCTGTCGTCGTCCTCGTCGTCGTCGTCGTCGTCGTCGTCGTCGTCGTCGTCGTCCTCACCGAGGGCCTCGAAGGGCCTGCAGACGCCACCAGAGGTTTTCGGAGACCTCCGTAGACCTCTGGAGACCTCCAGAACCCTTCAGAGGCGACCGTCGTCGCCGTACTCGTACTCGTACTCGTACTCGTGCTCGTACTCGTACTCGTCCTCGTCCTCGTCCTCGTCCTCGTCCTCGTCCCCTTCCTCGTCGTCCTCGTCCTCGTTCTCGTCTTCCTCGTCGTCCTCGTCGTCCTCGTCGTTATCGTTGTCTTCGTCGTCGTCCCCGTCCCCGTCCCCGTCCTCGTCCTCATCGTCGTCGTCGTCGTCGTCGTCGTCGTCGTCGTCGTCGTCGTCGTCGTCGTCGTTCTCAGCAAACACCAGCACATAATAATGCTCGAAGGAGAGTGTGGGGAAAAAACACTGCGGTGCTGCACGTACGCACTGCGCAGTACATAGGGCATGTGGTGCACGCGGCTGCGGCGCGGCATACTCTGTGCCGCGCACTGCTGTGCTTGCCATGACGCGCGCAGGCGCTCTGGTGCCGGAACCACACGGCGGGGGGGGTCGTTACGTTATGCCTCCCTCCCGCCCCCCCGCTCCGCCCCCCCCATGACGCCCGTTATGGCCGCGAAAAAAGCGCTCCATGGGCCGACGGCGCATGCTCGGATCACGGTTGATGCCGCTCCAGTGCTCCCAGCAGCGACGAAGCTTCCAATCCCCACTTCATGTTAGTTGATTCCCAACCCTGCCCTGTACCATCCCCCCATTTCGTCTTGCCCGACAGGCAGGCCTTGCGTTGGACGTCATGCCTTCAAGATGGCAGGAGCCTCCGCGCAGACCCATGGCAGCCGTCGATGTGGTTTTCAATCCGCGCCCCAGGGATCTCGACCGCTTCCCCAGAGACAGTTTTTCGTCCCTGATCCGCTTTGGATTGTCCTGGGGCCCGATGGTGGGCCTTGTAGGCCGAAATCGAGAAAATCGCCAGGATAAGAAATATCGTCGGAGATCTGGGACTTTGGGGGGACGGACGAATGTTGGCCTCGCTGCGTGCACTGGAGTCTTTGGAAGTTATGTTCGTTTTGGGAACCTTCCTTGGGTCCACCTAGCGGATCCGTTCGATTCTGCTTCGATTCTAGCTCGATTCAAGTTCGACGCAGCTGAATGGATCGACTGGCTCCAGGAAGTTCCCAGAACGAGCATCTCATTACAGCTCGCAGGACTCGTGCAATTCAGGGCGTCCAAACACACTGCCGGCGGCACAGCAGCGGCGGCGGACCTGCAGAGGTGGTTTGGGGTCTCTTCGTGGCGGAACGCGAAGCTGAGGGAGCTGCCGTACGACCTCTCTTCCAGTCGGAGGAGGGCCAGTCGAGACATCGGCGGTCTTCAGGGGCAATGTTGGAGGGGGATCGGCTCAAGGGGGAACCCATCGACCCCCAATCGCCCACTCATGTCCGATAAGGGGCCTGATAGCCCACCCCTCCAGGGAATGTCCCGTTTGGCCAAATGGGGCACACAGTCTGCCCGAATTAGTAGGCCGACCCTGCCAAGTCAAGGGTACCTTTGGGGACCTTTGGGGTCTGTGTCTCGCGACCCGTGCCTCCTGCATTCCTGTGGCAATGTGGCCCTCGGAAAGGTCTTTTGTCCTCTCGCGTGTCCTGTCCAATGAAGTCCGACTGTATCGCTGAACTATCGGCGATGTATCGCCGATTCAGGCTCAAAAGGTTCCCCCCTCGAGCTGGTCCCCCCTATGGTTCCCGCTCTGGCCCTCCCTCGTCCTCCTCCGCCCTCCTCCTCCTCCCTCCTCCTCCTCCTCCTCCTCCTCCTCCTCCCCTCCTCCTCCCCTCCCCTCCTCCCTCCTCCTCCTCCTCCTCCTCCATCCTCCCCTCCTCCTCCTCCTCCTCCTCTCCTCTCCTCCTCCTCCTCCTCCTCCTCCTCCTCCTCCTCCTCCTCCTCCTCCTCCTCCTCCTCCCTCCTCCTCCTCCTCCTCCTCCCCCTCCCTGGCGCTTTGCATCACTTGCAGGCCTCCTGGAGGCCTGGGATTCCGTGTGCACTCCTGGGTGCGTCCCGAGAGGCCCCTTCCCCGAGAGGTCAGGAGGGGCCGGCCGTGCCCGGCCTCCCGGCCGGGCGGGGGAGCCCCGCCGCCGTCGCCACCTGGCCCGCCTCCGCTCCGTCATGCACTACGAGGCGTGGGCGTTCGCGACGCGGCGGGACTATCTCGAGGGAGAGGAAGCGCGCACAGTCGACCCGCACAGTAAGGATGGGCGGCCTTCCCACGGGGTGCCCCTTGCATCCCTGCCCCCTCGGTCCATCCTTCGCCACGTTCGCTGGCCGCGCCCCGCTCGAAGAGCTTCGAATTGGGCGTCCAAGGCGCGTGCATCCTCATTGCGCATCCTTACTGCACGGGTTGACTGTAGCAAGCATAACAGCGGGACTGTCTCACCACCCACCAAACCACCCCAACCCAACCCGAAGGCTTCAGTTTGCCCTCCATTTCCAGGGGGGGGGTCGGGGAGCATTGAAAGAACACACGGAACCCGTACCCCCCCCAACCCGAAATTCGGGTCCAATTCGGGTCTTCGGGTTGGGTTGGGGTGATCTGGTAGGCAGTCGCTATCTCTCGGGCCAGACGAAAGGGGGGGATAGGGAAAGGGGGGGTTACGAAACCTGCTGCATGCAGCTGGTTTCGGCCCCACCGATGGGCCCATTCCTCGACACATGGCCGCCTCCGGCGCTGGGAGGCGCCGGGAAAATCAGCTACGTGAGCTGATTCTCACCCCCCCCTTTGCTATCCCCCCCTTTCGCCCAGCCCGAATCTCGAAGGAGAGAGAACGTATAACAGGCATAACTGTTCAGAGTTCCATGCGGATTTCTTGGGTCGGCGCTGGACCCCCCTCCCGTGGCGCGCGGTGCGCGCCAGGGGCGGCGCCGGAGGCGCCACCAAGGAGGCCCGGCGCCGATCCAAGAAGTCCGCGCGGAGCTCCGAAAGTTTATGTGTTTGCTGGCGCTTCTTCCCCTATCATCGCGACCTCGGCACGGCGTCACTGACCGTGAAGAAGAAGGACAGTTACGGCAACTGCAAGATCGGGCCGTCAGGGATAATGTTAAGAGGGGATGAGGCTCAGGGTTAGGTCGGGCATGTCCCCCCACAGGCGGACTGTGGACGAACAAAAAAAAGTAGTCAAACACTACCCCCAACATGGCCAGAACGCATAGTCAAAACGTCGTCCCCATATTTGTGCTTTCGGAGTATTTTTGAATGTTCCTCCTGTAGAGGGACGTGCCCGACTTACGCTCAGGGGGGGGTGCATCCACCCCCGCATCGCCCGTGGACCGCCGATCGGGACCCTCGTGGCCCGCCCCTCGCAGGAGCGTGCGGAGTTTTTGGCTGTCGGGGGCCTGTCGCCGCTCTGCCGGCGAGGCACGGCCGCCGACCGAAGGTCGACGTGTCCCTCCCCGAGCTATCTCCTGTCCCCGTTTGCTTCTCGGGCCGGACGGTCTTAGGGACCCCGGAGGCCCCGGGTGCCCGAGGCGTCCTCGGAGAGGGACCCGAGCCCCGAAACCGTGCGGTGACCCCGGAGTCCCCACCGACTTGCCGCACGGTGTGGTCACCACCCCGTTTGGGGGCCCCCTAAGGTCGGGCCAGACGAAAGGGGGGGATTGGGAAAAGGGGGGTTACGACATCTGCTGCATGCAGCTGGTTTCGGCCCCACGGAGGGGCCCATTTCTCGATGCGTGGCCGCCTCCGGCGCCGGGAGGCGCCGGGAAAAAAATATCAGCTACGCAAGCTGATTCTGACCCCCCCCCTTTGCTATTCCCCCCTTTCGCCTGGCCCGAGATTCCATCGGCAGTGACATCGCTACCTCTGCTTCGCGCTCGGTCTGCACTTGGCTCGTAACGCGGACCGCGCGCGCACGGGCTGCAGGGACAGCGCCGAGTCCTGGGCATGCTCGGGCCGCACATCGGGGCGATCTGGGCCCGCCCTGACGCGTCTCCGCGAGGCGCAGCTCCTCCTCCTCCTCTCCTCCTCCTCCCTCTCCTCTCCTCCTCCTCTCCTCCTCCTCCTCCCCTCCTCCTCTCCCCCCTCTCCTGCTCCTCCTCCCCCTCCTCCTCCTCTCCTCCTCCTCCTCCTCCTCCTCCCTCCCTCTCCTCCTCCTCCTCCTCTCCTCCTCCCCCTTCTCCTCCTCCTCCTCCTCCTCCTCCTCCTCCTTGCTGGAACGCAGCCCGAGGCTGGAACAAACCGCCGGGAGCCGACGAAGGCGTCAGAGAACCACCTCGAGCCGCGATTCCGACAGAGACGCCCCCCTGAGCTGGTTCCCACTCATGACAGGCCCTGCGGCAGGCCCGGCGCAGAAAGTGCGCGGCATGGTCTTGTGCATCCTGGGGAGGGCACCCTTGGCTGTTCTGTGTGTTTGGCCGGCGGAGGGTCTCATGTTCTTGAAGGATGCTCTTCTGTCCTAGATATTGTAATCATCGGATGCTAGGAGGAGGATAATCAATCAGTGCGTTCCCGAATCCCAGAGCGTGCTCTGAGAGTGCTGCGGCGCCCGAGGCATCCTCCAGAGCCGCCGGATCTCGGAGATTCTCGATTCATCCTAACCCAATGTTATCTTCGCCCTAGCTTCGTCTGTGATTCATTTGTGATTGATGTTGTGTGTCTCCCTCCTCCTCCTCCTCCTCCTCCTCCTCCTCCTCCTCCTCCTCCTCCTCCTCCTCCTCCTCCTCCTCCTCCCCCTCCCCCTTCTCCCCCCTTGTCCTCAAGCAGCGCACGGTGTGAATTATGAGACAGCCGACGTGCAGCCGCCCCCGCAGAGCGGCGAGCCTCGGCTGGCATTGTCCTCTTTTGCCCACGCGCTCCAGCGTATGGCACTTCGTTCGTCCCCCCTAGCTTCGTCTTGAACTGAAGCGTTCTCCCTCAGTCCGAAGCGGGGATTTATACATGACCACCGCCTGGAGGGTCAGTTTTCGGAGCCTGGGCAGGCGGTGGACATGGACACACTCGGGCCCCCGTGGGCCGAAGTATATATCCACATCCACCGCCCGCTGGGGCACCAGGACGTCGGTTCCCGGGCAGTGGATATGGATGAAGCCCCGCCCCGCACTCAGGCAGCGCACGCAGCTGTCCATCGGGGACATGCTCACCACCGCGGCGCTCTACGGGTGCGAGGCTGCCGCCCCCGCCACGGACCGGCGCGGGTGGGCGGACAGCGCCTGCCGGGACACGAGCTAGCTCGGGTGCCGCCGGGGTGCCCATGGCCCAAGGCAGGGGCGGCGTTCGTCGAGTACAGTGGAGGAGGAGGAGGAGGAGGAGGAGGAGGAGGAGGAGGAGGAGGAGGAGGAGGAGGAGGAGGAGGAGGAGGAGGAGGAGGAGGAGGAGGAGGAGGGCGCGCATGAAGAAACCATGTGCTTTTCGGCCGGGTATCCTGGGTTTCTTCGCTCCTCGCGCTGCGCGGCGACTTCCCGCAGCCGTGGAAGGGGCCACTGCGTTCAGGGTGCTCCAGGTTTCCCTTCAGGTGCACCTCACGCACGGGTTCTCAGGGCTGGGTTTCTTGCGAGGGTTTCTTGCGGCCGCGCCCGCACTGTAGGGGATCGACTGCAGAATCGATTCACCCCAAACTTGGTTCTTCCCTGGAAGCTGCGGCAGAAGACGTCGAATGCTCCGCAGAGCAATCGAGCATTCTATGTACTCTTCGTGGGCTCGACGGGAGAATCGAGTTCGGGGTAAATCAGTTCTGCAGTGGATCCCCGGGGGATAGGCTCAGGGGGGTCTGCGGAAGTTTTCTGGAATGCTGGAAGTTCCCAATCACCAGGGTGGTTTCCATCGGCTGCGCCTCGTCGAGGGCGTTCTGGGGATGCCAGGATCGTCCCCAACGGCCGCCGGAGACCCGAAAACCACGAAGGGTGTGGGGACCAGGGGGGAAGGATACCGTTCAGGGGCAACATTGAGCGTTGCTAAAGGGGAACATGCCCAAGGTTGCCCCTGAATGGCCCGACAACGCCAAGCCTCTCGGGCTCGGTGTTGTCTATGGCCCTGTGGCTTTCGCCCGACAATGGCCCTTTCCCCCCCGACAACCTGCCATACAGATAAGGGAATTCGTCCAAATGAGTTCCACCTGATGTTGGGCCACGTCAAAGGGTCGTTCAGGAGGGATACATCGACCCCCAATCGCCCATTCATCGCCAGTAGGGGTCCGATGGCCCGCCCAGCCCAGGACTGTGCGGATTTGCTCCCGACGGCCTATCGCGGATCTATCGGCGATGTGAAACAGCCGATTCTGGGTCGATGTTTCTCCCCTGTGTCGGTCCACTCCTGACGTTGCCCCCCCACTCCAGGGTTTCCACGCGGTCGAAGAGGAACAAACAACATGGGCAGAAACTGCTGGAGGTCCGCGCGGACTTCTGGCATCGGCGCTGGGCCCTCCTGGCGCCGCCTGTGGCGACGCCCCTGGCGCTCTCCGCGCGCCAGCAGCGCTGATCCACGAAGTCCGCGCGGGTCTCCGAAAGATTCTCTGTCTGTGGCATGAAGAAATCGGCGGTGAGCCCCGGGGGTGAGGGGGGTAGAGGCGGCGAGCCCGGGGGGGAAGTGAGACGGAGAAGGCCTTCACAGAAGGCTTGGAAGTCCCCTGGCCTGCCGAGAGAAGTTGCCCGAGCCTTCCCCGAAGACGCGGAACATCTCTCAGAAGGCGCGAGGGCTTCTGAGAGGCCCCGCCGCCCTCTGAGAAGGCCTTACCCTTCTCGTTTCCCCCCCTCGCTCGCCGCCAAGTGTGTACAGACGCTTCTTCCTGTAAGGGGGTCGTCAGGGGTTCCTGGCTGGCACGCAGGGTGCGGGGCGCCTTGGGCCAGGAGCGCCTCCGGCAGCCCCCGACCATCGCGGCCAGCCCTGCACCGGGATCGCCACCAAGGCCTTCCACGACGGCTCCATGTACTGCTCCTACGTGGCAGTCCAGGAGGCCTGCCCGCGCTCGTGCGGGTCCTGCCCCGCGGAGGTGTTCTGCTGATCGCCCTCCGCCGCCGGAGTCGGAGTTGCGCGACCAGCGACGCGGCACGCGCGCACGCGTTGCTCGGTCTGGCAGGGCCGGAGGGCTGCCGGCGACGGGGGGTCCTCGCAGCTATAGGCGCAGTGCCGGCAACAGCCGAAAGGGTGCTCGTTGGCTTTGCCTCCCTGGCGGCGGAGCCCGGCCCCGACCGCCCGTCGGGAGGAGGAGGGGGAATGCGCAGGAGCAGGAGGAGAGGGGGCAGGGCTTTCTTGGGACTATCATGCGCTGCGCAAGGGGCCGCTCGTGAACGGGGTCCAGGCGGAGGGGGCACGACTGATACACCAGGCCTAGGCTAGCTGTAAAAGGGTGTTGGCAGTGATTCGCGAAGCGGGACGCTCGGTAACTGAAATGGTGCAGCGGCTTGGTAGATACCCTCACATCCCCAAGAGCCTGTGGGCCAAATGCCCGCTCCGAAATAGGGGGGGTCGGTTCACCCGTAACTTCCTTTCTGTGGTTTTTGCAGTGCTCTCTTTTTTTTTCTCCTGATTTTCGCACCAATTTGAATTGCTTGGCGGACTTACCACTCCCAGAGAAGGGAGAGTAGGAGGAGGCTTCGGCGCGGTCGAAATTGGTATGGAAAGAGTGGGTACAGAGACCGACAGCAGTTCGTTTTCCATGCCCCCTCAGGCCTTCGAGACAGAAGGCCGCCTGCCCAACAGCGGCCGCTGGCGGTTTGGGACAAACGCTTGTTGTCGGCTGCGCCGGCGGCTGCTGCGGCGGTGTCGGCGCGCTGGGTGGCTGCCGCGAGCCGTGGAGGTTGCCGGCTCGGAGACCCCTGGCGCCGCGAAGCGCACGGGGGAGCCTGCCGAAACGAGCGGCTGGTGCGCGTGGGAACGGTGCCACGGGCCCGCTGGGACCTCCAGCGAGGCTCTCCCCGCGTGCCCGCGCGCCGGGCATGGGCGGGGGCAGCGTTCCGCTGGAAGCTCTGGAGGCAGCCATAGTTAGGGGGCGCGACGCGCGCCAAGGGTTGCGCCGAAGCAGGGGCGGCGCCCACGCGCGGGCCGCGGGCCACCCGGGGCCCCAAGGGGGCCCGCTGAGTGCCCCGCTGCGCGCGAAGGGTTGCCGAAGAGGTGGCGGCTTCCCCGTGCGGGCCCTGCAGATTGCGTTTCCGTGTGTCACCTAAGTGGTGCTCGCTCCAGGCTTCGGAGCGCAATGGCATCGCGCGCCAGACTGGCGCCGCTCGCCGACAGGAGAACAACGCGCGCCCGCCAGGCGCGCGCGCAGACGCGTGCAACATCGCTTCTGCCCGGCCCCGAGGGGGGGGGAAAGTGGCACTTAGCGCGCGCGCCCAGCTCCAGGAGGGGGGGGGGAGTGCCGGGCTGAGTTCCGAAGGGGGGGGGGGCTTAGCGCCCGCGCCCGCCCCGACCTGCCACCGCATGTATTCAAACGACGATCGAAATTCACCCCCCATCCCCCCTCATTCTTTTCAAACAGGTAAAATTTAGCCCCCCCCGTCAGCCGAATCAGTCCAGCTAAAATTTAGCTAGAGCTTGCTTAATTTAGATAGCATTATTTGTTGTTCGCATTTAGCGGTTATTTAGGGTTTGCGGTAAGGGGGTTTGCCCCTCCCCGCTCCCTCGAAACAAAAATCGCGGGCGCGCAGCCCCCCCCCCCGCGCGCGCAGACGCGCCGCCGCCGCCGGCGCCGCCCCCCCTCCCCGCGCCCCTTGCCTGGTAACCGCAACGCAACCACGGCCGCAACGCGCTAGGCAATCGACGCTGCACTTAACCAAGCAAGCGCTCCTGTGGCACGTCACCGCCTCGGGGAACCGGGCGGCGCATCGCGCGGCGCAAGCGCAGCGGGCGCGCTGCGCGTCGTCGGCGGCGCGCCGCCGCCGACGCCGAAGCAGCCGCGCCGCGCCGCCGCGGCGCCTGAGTCCGCGCTTCGATGCGCGGACCTATGCGCGCGCCTGTGCGCGCCCGCATTGTCGTCCCTGACAGCGAATCGGCCGCCGACAGGACGCGCCTGTTCGGATTGCGCGTCAATTAAACGCTGGCGCATTTTGCGTCGCCCATGGCTCGCCGCCGCGAAGCTGAAAGGCGCCCGTGGCGCCCGCGCCCCGCTCGCGCCCTCTGCGCAGCGCCCTGGCGCCTGCAGCGCTCGCGCGAACCTGGGGCCGGCGCGGCCAGCAAATCGGCGGCGCCCACTGGGCCCCCCGCGGCCGCGGCGCGATCCCTGATCCGAGGGCCCCGTGCGGGCCCCCGATGCCCCCGCGAACCTACAGCGCGCAATGCAAGGCAGGTGCGCCCTCGCAACGACGCCGCCGACGCGGCGCAGACTCGCGCGGGCGCGCGATCGCCGTGGGTTGCCGACAAAATCATCGGAAAACCAGCGCGCCCCCCTTTCCCCGTCGCTCGCAGGGGGAACCCGCGCGCGCCGCATCCCTGGGCAAAGGGGGCCCGCGGACTCAGTTATCCCGCCTTGGGTGCTCGAGCGTTGCGACTCGCATTGGCGCGGCGTTGTTGGCGCTCGAGCACCCCCCCGCCGCGTCTGCCAGCGCGCAGTCGCGCGGCGGCGCGCCGCGCCGCCGCGCCGCGGGTTCCGTCGCTGCCGCTGGCCACGGCGGCGAGGGGAGCTCTCCGTCGCGCCGCCAGGCCAGCAATGCACCGAGCTGGGAAGAGCGCGGCGCCGGGGGGCGGCGAGCGGGCGCGCTGGGCGCGCCGCGAAGTCATGACCCACACCGGTGGCACCGCGCTGCGCGCCAGCTGCGGTGCAGGATTAATGAACCTCGCGCCAGCGGGCTGCCGCGATTGTGAGGCGCGCGGTCGAACGCCAGCGCTGGAACGCAAATCTTTCGAGTCGCTGGGGAGTGTCGATCGTGCCGGCGCGCCGACGCGCGAGAGGCGCGTCTCGAGCAACCGCGCGGGGGTCGCCGCCGTGCCGGGGCGCGCGGCGTCTCGCTGCAGCTGCTGACAATCAAACAATGCCATCAGGCTCCCATGCTTGCCCGCGCCGCGCAACTGCGTTGCGCGGTCGGGCCCCGCCAATTTACCTCGACCGCCCGGCGGATTTGCCGCGGTTCAGCATGTCCGGCGCCCGCCCGTTCTGCGCGCCGGATTCTGCGGCTCGCGTAGCTGCGCCCCGCCCGCCGCGCGCCGCCCCCCCCCGTCGCCTCGCCGCGCCCGCCCTCCTCCCCCCCTGTCAAGCGGGGCGGCTTTGCTCGGGGCCCGCGCAACGTCGCCGCGCGAACGTATATACACATTTATTCTTTTTATATATATATATATATATATAAAAAAGGAATATAACATTTTTTATCAACAATAATTTCAATACTATATATATATAAGAGAGGGGAGGGTTAACAACAATAGTACATACATGCAGAAGAATAGGCGCAGACGGACTCCAGTGGCACGACACGATGGACTACACGAAGGACGACGACGACGACGACGAACGAGGTCCCGCGGGGACGCCCAGCGCAGTCCCGCTCAGGCCCTGCGGCCTTCGGCATCGGCGACGCGCCGCCCGCCTCGACGACTGGCCGCGCCGATGCCGGCCGCCGTGCGGCCCATGAGCTCCGCGAGCTCCGGGTCCGGCAGGCGGCCGAGCGCGACGTCCAGCTTCCGCTGCACCTGCCTGCGCTTCCCCCCTGTGTGGGCGCGCATCAAGGCAGCCAGCTCCTCCTCGGCAGCGCGGCCGCCGGCCCGCGCCAGCGCACGCACCGAG
The DNA here is from genome assembly GCA_963575745.1 of Prorocentrum cordatum. NCBI lineage: Eukaryota > Dinophyceae > Prorocentrales > Prorocentraceae > Prorocentrum > Prorocentrum cordatum. Next base: position 11,705 of record CAUYUJ010007466.1, on the reverse strand, counting down.
GCGACGCGGAGCACGCGCGGTGCCGCCGCCGCCACCGCCGCCGGCTCCTCTACCTCCACCGGGGGCGCCCCGGGAGGCAACGCCCAGCTGCGCAGCCCCAGCCGCAGCCGCCGGCGCGCCCAGCCACGGCCGTTTCCGCGGCAGCCGCCGCCTCGACCTCCACCGGGGGCGCCCCAGGAGGGAGGGCACCCTCCGGCTGCAGAGCCCCTGCCGCCGTCACCGCCGGCGCGCCCTCGGCCGCCTCCGCGGCCGCCGCCACCTCGACTTCCAACGGGGCGCCCTGGGAGGGAGGGTGTCCACCCTGGCCTCGCCTGCCGCCCTTCGCTGCCAGCGGGCCCACGGCCGCCTGCGCGGCAGCTGCCGCCTGGACCTCCACCGGGGGCGCCCCAGGAAGGAGGGCGCCCACTCCCCCGGGATCGGCGCCGCGGCCGGAGGCTTCGGTTTAGGGGCCCAGTCGCTACACCTCGCGGGGAAGACCCGCGCGATCTCCACCTCGTAGCCGGAGGCCACGGCCCCGGGGTGGCGCCGCCTCCTCCTCCACTTCGACCTCGACCGGGGGTGCCCCGGGAGGGAGGACCTCGACTTCCACCGGGCTGGCCCAGGAGGGAGGGCGCCAAGGGCACCGTATTCGCCCTCGAGCACCTCGCCCATGTCCAAGGGGCACGCAGCAGTGCCGCCCTCGGTGGCGGCTGCGCCCGCGTTCGAGGGGCATGTCGCAGCGCCGCCCTTGACCACCGGACCGACCGCGTGGCGACAGAGGACGCGACTTGCCACCCCCCCAGGTGGCTAGTTTATTACGCGCCCCCCCGCAGCCGCGCAATGCCAGCGCCGTCAGCATGGATCTCCGCCCTGGCTGTATTCTACAGCGCCCCTTGCCCGTGGAGCGATCTCGCGCGCGCCAGCGACTGCGCGGCGAGCGCGCCGAGCGTTGTGCGGAACCCGCGGCGTTACCCCCAGTCGCGCCATGTGCAACTGATGCGCACAGCGCGGCTGCGAAGCCTGCCTTGACTGCGGGGCAACAGGACAAGCCGACAACTGGACGGACGCCCCATGGGGAGGAGGGAGGCAACGGAGTGGAAGTTGTCGCCACTCTCGTCGGCCCATGGGAAGTCCAGGAGTCCAGCGGAGTGGTGCAGCACGCAGATTAGATTGACGCGTCGCCGTCCCTGGGGGGGGCTGTGAACTGCGAAACAGTCTTCGCGTTTGCAATCCCCATCGGAGGTTCATTGTGTGCCGCCCGACTCAGATGACCCCTTTTTTCTGGAAGGCCAACAATAGACAGCCAACCGACGCGAGCCAAATACACTACGATCGCGCAAGCCATAGGCCAACCGAGACCCTTAAACATAGAATAGCCCCTCGGGCCCCTCGGTATCATTTTCGCGACACCGAGGCATGTCTTAAATCGTTGTTTCCATGTTTCTTTCGTGACATCATTTCAAACGAAGTGCCCTTTTAATTCAACGCTACTCTTGGTTTCTTTGAAGCAGAGGCCAGACCCTCTGGGGAGGGTGGCTCGTATCCTAGTAGCAACGCCGTGCTGTCAGGGCACTGGCAGCCCGACCCCGGGGCAGCACAGGGGGTCTCTTGTGCACCCTCGCTCACGTGCGACCCCCCGCCCCTGCCCTTCGGACGCCCATCTTGACGTGCACCCCACGCGCGGTTCGTGGCCGTTGGACGCTCCAGGGCCCCAGGGCGCCTACCTCGTGACCGTTGGCTCAAGTGCCGCAGGCCCCCCCAGAGCCACGAGTGGACCTCGGGGCATCCAGGGTCCAGGGTTTCTCTTGGTTCCTCCACGCGCCCACGGCGGCCACGAAACATAGCATTTGGAGCCCCCGAGACCCTGAAGCCCGATGGAGCGCCCGAGACCCCGACCCCGCGGTCCCAGACAGGGGCGGAGTGGCAATGCCGAGAGGTAGCTGAGCGGAGTGGCAATTCCGAAAGGCAATTGGTAATATATACATATATATATATATATATTACTCGGGTTAGTCAGATAACCAAGAAGCCATTTTGGGGGCCCCACAAAGGCAAGGCCGATCAGAACCCACCCACCCTTCGTGTTTGACCGACATGACGTGCTCCTCCTCCTCATCCTCCTCCTCCTCCTCCTTCCCCGACCCCGTAGGCCGCGTGTGCAGTAGGCGCCCTCCGCCGAGTGGCCCCCCCCGCCGAAGCAGATGGGCAGAAGTGTAGCTCTAGTCGGTCGATCCTGTGCTCCTGCTTCTCGTGCCTCCGCGACCCGCGCCAGCCTCGTCGCACCTCGGCTCGACCCGACGCCTGCGGCTCAGGCGGCGACGCTGCGGCCCGGCGAGCGTGGGGCACGCCCCCTCCCGCCTCCCGCCCTGGCGGTGCCATGCGGGGGGGGACCGCGCCTGCCGGGGAGCCAGGGCTGGCACATTTCGAAGGAGCAAGCATCACGCTGACAAATACTCCTCGGGCGCTTCGCGTGTCCCCACCGGCCCATCCAGAAACGATGCCCAGGCGAGCTGCCCTGATCAGGGATGCGAAGTAGAATGCAGTGCAATAAAGGGCTGGGGAAGCAGCCATACTCCAGGAGGGGGGCGCGAAGGAGGAGGAGTAGGCATAGGAGTAGGAGGAGGAGGAGGAGGAGGAGGAGGAGGAGGAGGAGGAGGAGGAGGAGGAGGAGGAGGAGGAGGGCGTGGAGGCCTCGTGGGGCGTCTTGCCGGACTCTTGGCGGTCCCGGCGTCTTGGGTGCCTTTGGGGAGGCCTCTTAGAGGCCGCTTGGGAGCCTTCTGGCTGCGTCTCAGGGGCCTTGGGGCTGGGTGGGCGCCCTCTTGGTGCGCCCTCTTGAGGGCCTGGGAGGCCTTCTTGGGAACATATTGAAAGATATCGATCAAATAAGGGGTCTTTACAAAACGGTTGTTCTTTTGAAGCTCCCAAAGACGACTTTTGGGGCCTTTCTCGGAGCGCTGTTGGGGCGCTCTTGGGGCCGTCTTGGGGCCATCTTGGCCCTGTCTTGGGGCCCTCTTGGAGCCATCTTGAGGCCTCGGGAGCCCATCCGAAGCGAAAGGGCGAGAAGGCCGCCACAATCATAGATTTCCTTTTGTTTTGGACGGATGTTGGCCTCCTTGGGAGTCTCCGCGGCCACTCGGAGCGATCTTCGGGCCATCATGAAGCCTATTGGAGGCATCTTTGAGGCCATCTTGAGCCGGCTTCGACCATCGTGCGCCATCCTGGAGGCCATCTTAAAGCATCAGGGGCCACCTTGGAGCCCTATGGGGCCAAAAGCATCCCAAAGATGCCCCCGGAAAGCAAACATTCTTCAAAATCCGTGTGATTTTCAACGTTCCCGTTGATCAAAGAGGGGGATACGCCCCTCTGGAGCTCCCGAAGGCGCCTCTTGGGGCGCTCTTTGGGCCGTCTTGTGGCCATTGGGCCCCTCTTGGGCCCTCCTGGAGCTATCTTGTGGCCTCGGGAGCCCATCGGAAGCGAAAGCGCGAGAAGTCTAAATTCATGAATTTCCATTCGGTGTTTGAAGGATTTGGGCCTCTCGGGGGCCTCCTTGGGAGGTTCCCAGGTCATTTGGACCCGTCTTGGACTGGTGTTGGAGTCTCATGGAGCATAATGGAAGCATTCTTGAGCGATCTTGCGCTATCCTGGGCCATCTTGGAGGTCATCTTGGGCTCTCGGAGGCCCTCTTGGAGCCATTGGAGCCATCTTGAGCCCTAAACCACCCTCTGACACCTCGCTGCCCCCCCCGTCCAGGTCCAGGGGTAAGGGGTAGGGGGAGGGTTCAAGACACCCTTCCAGACCGCAAGCTGCCTCGCTCACTCCCACACGCCAACCAAACACAGAAGTAGCACCCGAACCTCAGCATGTTCAGCGGTCGTCTATGGATGGGCAGCTATTGGGGACCGACACAGACCTCGTGTGCGCGACGCTGGGGCGAGTTGCGCCTCGCGTGCCAGGCGTGCCAGGCGCGCCACGCTCGCCAGGTGCGCCAGGCACCCTTGGGGCCCAAGCGTGCCAGGCACGCCCTGCGCGCCAGATGCGCCCCGTGCTCCACGTGCGCCATGTGTGCCCCATGGTCGGGACACGCGCAGAGTATGCCAGGTGCGCCCGCGCATGTGACACGACTCGTCGGGAAACATGTCGGCCCCCACCGTCCTTGTCGAATACCAGCACAATCGCGGCGGGAAGGCCATCATGGTGTCTGCTGGGCCTGGGCGCAGCATGCAATATGCCAGCACCCCCGCCGTCCTTATCACAAACGAATGAGCAGTTAGTGTGGGGTGACCGCGCGCTATCCAGATTTAGCCGCGAATTGCATTTTTTTTGAAATGGGTGGTGGCCTTGCGCACAGCAGGCAACATGCGCCCCCCCCCGCCGTCCCTGTTGAAAATACAAGGTGCTCGCGGGGCCCACGATATGACCAAACATGAGTGAAGGCGCCGAGCGGTCATTCATTGTCCTTGGGTGCGTGGCTGAATAAGGAATTCGTGGTGAGAACTCTGCTTGTTTCGTTGTTATCATTGTTGTTGTTGCCGTGGTTGTTGTGGTTGTGGTTGTTGTTGTTGCTGCTGTTGTTGTTGCTGTTGTTGTTGCTGCTGTTGTTGTTGCTGTTGTTGCTGCTGTTGTTGTTGTTATTGCTGTTGTCGTTGTTGTTGTTGTTGTTGTTGTTGTTGTTGTTGTTGTTGCTGTTGTTGTTGTTGCTGCTGCTGCTGTTATTGTTGTTGTTGTTGTTGTTGTTGCGGTTGTTGTTGTCGTTGCTGTTGTTGTTGTTGTTGTTGTGGTTGTGGTTGTTGTTGTTGTTGTTGTTGTTGTTGTTGTTGTTGTTGTTGTTGTTGTTGTTGTTGTTGTTGTTGTTGTTGTGGTTGTTGTTGTTGTGGTTGTTGTTGTTGTTGTTGTTGTTGTTGTTGTTGTTGTTATTATTGTTATGGTTGTTGCTGTTGTTGTTGCAGTTGTCGTTGTTGTCGTTGTTGCTGTTGCTGTTGCTGTTGTTGATGGACACGTGCACTGACGACCCGTCCCCCCGCAGACCAACACCAACACCAGCACCCCAACAGCCCCGTGGAGCCCCTGCGGTGGCCCCACGGGGCTGTTGGGGTGCTGGTGTTGGTGTCATACAGGATTCCATAGGGGTCCTATAAGGTACTTGGGAACTCTATACGACTCCATCGGGAACCCATACGATGCCATAGGAATCCCATAGAAATGCAATGGGGATCCTATAGGATTCCATGGGGATCCTGTAGGATGCCATGTGGGATCCTATCGGGTTTCATAGGGATCCGTAGAAATTCTGATAGGATCCCTGAGAATCCTTATATGATCCTCATGGAACCGTCCCTATAGGAGTCCTACAGGATCCCTACGGAATCCTAGAAGATCCCACACAGGAAACCTCCAGGAGTCCTAGATGGTCCCTATGGAATCCTATAGGTTCTCTATGTGATCCTACAGGACCCGCATGGGACCCTGTAGGACCCCTACAGGATCCAGAATCTTATAGGATCCGTATGTAATCATATAGAAATAGAAATCCCGATGGAGTCCTATGGGATCCCGATGGAATCCTATAGGAGTCCTATAGGATCCCTATGGTGGCAGTGGCTCTGAGCACATCCTTAAGCTCTTGCCAGTGAGACTCATTAAGGGGATCCTTAGGAATCCCTAGGGAATCATAAGTATTCCCTTGGGAATCCTGAGGAATCCCGAGGGGATCCACCTCTCGAGGATCGTGGTCCTGGCCCCACAGGGAGCACCACCGAAGCTTGATTTCGGCACACCCCTCTCGAGGATCGTGGCCCTGGCCCCACGGGGAGCTCCACCGAAACTTCATTTCGACACACCCCTCTCGAGGATTGTGGCCCTGGCCCCACAGGGAGCTCCACCGAAGCTTCAATTCGGCACCCCTCTCGAGGATCGTGGCCCTGGCCCCACAGGGAGCTCCACCGAAGCTTCATTTCGGCACACCTCTCTCGAGGATCGTGGCCCTGGCCCCACATGGAGTTCCTCCGAAGCTTCATTTCGGCACACCCCTCTCGAGGATCGTGGCCACAGGGAGCTCCACCGAAACCTCATTTCGGCACCAGAGCAGCATAATGAGGAGGATGAGGAGGATGAGAAACAGGAGGAGGAGGAGGAGGAGGAGGAGGAGGAGGAAAAGGCGGGCGCAGGAGGAGGAGGGTGAGAAGAAGGATGAGGAGGAGGAGGATCAGGAGGAGCAGGAGGATGATGAGGAGGAAGAGGACCAGGAGCAGGAGCAGGAGCGGAGGAGGAGCTGGAACACAAGGAGGAGGAGCAGGAGCACGAGGAGGATGGGGAGCAGCAGCAGCATCAGGATGAACAGGAGGAATAGGAGGAGCCCAATGAGGATGGGGAGCAGCAGAAGGAAGAGGAGGAAGATGGGGGGCAGCATAAGGAGGAGGAGGAGGAGGAGGATGAGCAGGAGGGGGCGGCGGAGGAGGATGAGGCGGATGAGGCTACTGCTACTGCTACTGCTACTACTACCTCTACTACTACTACTACTACTACTACTACTACTACTACTACTACCACTACTACTACTACTACTACTACTACTACGACTACTACTACTACTACTACTGTTACTACTATTATTACTACTACTACTACTACTCTAGTACTGCTGCTACTACTACTACTACTACCACTACCACTACTACTACTACTACTACTACTACTACTACTACTTTTACTCTTACTACTACTACTACTACAACTACTACTACTACTGCTACTTTTACTACTACTTCTAATACTACTTCTACTCCTACTACTACTACTACTACTACCGCTACTACTTTCACTACCTTTCCTACCTTTACTACTACTACTACTTCTACTACTACTTTAACTGCTAGTCCTACTACCACTACTACTACTACCACTACTGCTACTACTACTACTACTACCACTACTACTACTTTCACTACGACAACAACAACTACTACTACCACTACTACTACTACTACTGCTGCCGCTACCACCACTACTACTACTACTACTACTACTACTACTACTACTACTACTACTACTACTACTACTACTAATATTACTACTACTACTACTACTACTACTACTACTACTACTACTACTACTACTACTACTACTACTACCACCACCACTGCTACTACAACTACTACTACTACTGCTACTACTGCTACTACTGCTACTACTTCTACTACTACTACTGCTACTACTGCTACCACTGCTACTGCTACTACTTCTAATACTACTACCACTACTACGACTACTACTGCTGCTACTCTTACTACTACTGCTACTGTTACGACTACTACTACTACTACTACCACTACTACTACTACTTTTACTTTTACTTTTACTACTACTACTACTACTACTACTACCACTACTACTACTACTACTACTACTACTACTACTACTACTACTACTACTACTACTACTACTACTACTACTACTACTACTACTACTACTACTACTACTACTACTACTACCTACTACTACTACTACTACTACTACTACTACTACTACTACTACTACTACTACTACTACTACTACTACTACTACTACTACTACCACTACCACTACCACTACCACTACCACTACCACTACCACTACCACTACCACTACCACTACCACTACCACTACCACTGCCACTACCACTGCCACTACCACTACCACCACTACCACCACTACCACCACTACCACCACTACCACCACTACCACCACTACCACTACCACTACCACTGCCACTACCACTACCACTACCACTACCACTACCACTACCACTACCACCACCACTGGCACTACTATCCGCATCAAGCCTTTAGGAACCCCTCCCTTCATCCGGTGAAAGTATAACACATCCGGCACCCTGGAAGAGTTACCTCGGCACCGGAGGAGCCCGCAGAGAGCGCTCGGGGCCAAGCTAAGCCTTGCTGAGCCGTGCTAGCTCCCGCTCAGCCCTGCTAGGCAATGATAAGACAGGCTTGCCCCCTGCTGAGCACTGCTGCGCCCTGCTGCGCCCTGCAAAGCCATGCCAAGCCTTGCTACCCTTTGCTGGTCCGTCATTTTTTCAGGATATGCACAGCATATCCAAAGGCATCCCCAAGGAGTTCGTCTTGCGCGTCGCGCGGCGCGCGACGCGCCACGGAGTTGTGTTTTCCCCAACCATCCTGTGGTGTTGGGTCTTCGTTTTGAAGAGACGGTCCCCGCGTTCCTCTCCTCTTCTTCTTCTCTTTCCCCTCCTCCTCCCTCCTCCCTCTTCATGCGTTTCACCCACCCCGTACAGCGTTTCGTGGCTCTATGAGGGGCCCCACCGAGGGTCCCAGTGGCACCGCCCGCATGCGTCCGCCACCACCCAGCACAGCCTTTGCTCCCTGCGTTTCGCCCACCCAGCACAGCATTTCGTGGCCCCATAAGGGGCTCCACCGAAGGTCCCAGTGGCACCGCCCGCATGGGTCCGCCACCACCCAGCACAGCCCTTGTTTCCTGCGTTTCACCAACCTAGTACAGCGCTTCGTGGCCCCATACGGAACTCCACCGAAGGTCCCAGTGGCACCGCCCGCATGCGTCCGCCACCACCCAGCACAGCCCTTGCTCCCTGTGTTTCACCTACCCAATACAGCGTTTCGTGGCCCCACGGGGGGTTCCCCCGAAAATCCCAGTGGCACCGCCCGCATGCGTCCGCCACCACCCAGCACAGCCCTTGCTCCCTGCGTTTCACCCACCCAGTACAACGTTCCGTGGCCCCGTAGGGAGCTCCACCGAAGGTCCCAGTGGCACCGCCCGCATGCGTCCGCCACCACCCAGCACAGCCCCTGCTCCCTGCGTTTCACCCACCCAATATAGCGTTTCGTGGCCCCATACGGGCCTCCACCGAAGGTCCCAGTGGAACCGCCCGCATGCGTCCGCCACCACCCAGCACAGCCCTTGTTTCCTGCGTTTCACCCACCCACTACAGCGTTTCGTGGCCCCATACGGGGCCCCACCGAACGTCCCAGTGGCACCGCCCGCATGCGTCCGCCACCACCAAGCACAGCCCTTGCTCCCTGCGTTTCACCCACCAAGTACAACGTTTCGTGGCCACATAGGGAACGCCACCGAAAAATATATGCACACTTGCGGTACTCACAATTGCATATGGTTGGGTCCTTCGCCGGGCTAATTTGATTTGTGCGAGGTGCTAAAAGTATCGCTCTGCGAAAACGATCCCATGAACATATTAAATCTTGGTGCGGTGCTAGCGATATCCCCGGGGGGTTCTTTTAAAAAGGCTCGCGGGGGTTACTTGTACTATCACTACTACAACTAATTTTACTACTACTACTACTACTACTACTACTCCTACTACTACTACTACTACTACTACTACTACTACTACTACTACTACTACTACTACTACTACTACTACTACTACTACGACTACTACTACTACTACGACGACTACTACTACTACTACTACTACTACTACTGCACTACTACTACTACTACTACTACTACTACTACTACTACTACTACTACTACTACTAATACTGCTACTATTTCTACTACTGCTGCCACTTTAACTACTAGTCCTACTACTACTACTACTACTACTGCTCCTACTGCTACTACTATTACTACTACTACCCCTGCTACCATTACTACTACTACTACTACTACTACTACCACTACTACTACTACTACTACTACTACTACTACTACTACTACTACTACTACTACTACTACTACTACTACTACTACTACTACTTTTACTACCACCACCATGATTATTACTACCATTACTATTGCTACTGCTACTCGTATGAGCATTACTACTACCATTTTATTGCTACTACTACTGCTAAAACTATTATTACTACTACTACTGCTGCTGCTGCTACTATTGCTACTGTTACTACTAGTACTACAATTACTACTTTCACTAGTACTAGTACTAGTACTCGTACTACTACTACTACTACTAATACTAGTGCTAGTAGTACTACTAGTACTGCTAGTACTACTAGTGCCACTGGTATTAGTACTACTACAATTGCGATTGCTATTTTTACTATTATTCCCCATATCCTAAGGATTGGGGTTCTTGTTATTACTCTGACGCCTCCCACTCCTCCTCCTCCTCCTTCTTCCTCCCGCTCGCGCCTCCCTCCTCCCAATGATAATCACCAGATAAGACAAGACAAGATAAGATACTACAAGATAAGATAAGACAGCACAAGATATGATAAGAAGAGATTTCAAGATAAGATAAGATAAGTTAAGCTCACACTCACACTCTCTCATGATCACAAAACGCTGCCAGGGGCATCATTTGGGAGCCCCAAGGGGGATCCACCCTGGCTGATCTCACGAGCCCGTTCGCGCCGATTTTGGTGGGACGCCTCAGCTAGAATTGCCGTTTGGCCTCCCCAACATGTCTCTCTTGAGAGCCTCATGGTCGCAAAACGCTGCCAAGGGCATCATTTGGGAGCCCCAAAGGGGGGCCACCCTGGCTGATCTCACGAGCCCGTTCGCGCCGATTTTGGTGGGACGCCACAGCTAGAATTGCCGTTTGGCCTCCCCAGCATGTCTCTCTTGAGAGCCTCATGGTCGCAAAACGCTGCCAGGGGCATCATTTGGGAGCCCCAAGGGGGAGCCACCCTGGCTGATCTCACGAGCCCGTTCGCGCCGATTTTTGTGGGACGCCTCAGCTAGAATTGCCGTTTGGCCTCCCCAACATGTATCTCTTGAGAGCCTCATGGTCACAAAACGCTGCCAGGGGCATCATTTGGGAGCCCCAAGGGGGAGCCACCCTGGCTGATCTCACGAGCCCGTTCGCGCCGATTTTGGTGGGACGTCTCAGCTAGAATTGCCGTTTGGCGCCCCAAACATGTATCTCTTGAGAGCCTCATGGTCGCAAAACGCTGCCAGGGGCATCATTTGGGAGCCCCAAAGGGGGAGCCACCCTGGCTGATCTCACGAGCCCGTTCGCGCCGATTTTGGTGGGACGTCTCAGCTAGAATTGCCGTTTGGCGCCCCCAACATGTATCTCTTGAGAGCCTCATTGTCACAAAACGCTGCCAGGGGCATCATTTGGGAGCCCCAAGGGGGAGCCACCCTGGCTGATCTCACGAGCCCGTTCGCGCCGATTTTGGTGGGACGCCTCAGCTAGAATTGCCGTTTGGCGTCCCCAACATGTATCTCTTGAGAGCCTCCTGGTCGCAAAACGCTGCCAGGGGCATCATTTGGGAGCCCCAAGGGGGAGCCACCCTGGCTGATCTCACGAGCCCGTTCGCGCCGATTTTGGTGGGACGTCTCAGCTAGAATTGCCGTTTGGCGCCCCCAACATGTATCTCTTGAGAGCCTCATGGTCACATAACGCTGCCAGGGGCATCATTTGGGAGCCCCAAGGGGGAGCCACCCTGGCTGATCTCACGAGCCCGTTCGCGCCGATTTTGGTGGGACGTCTCAGCTAGAATTGCCGTTTGGCGCCCCGAACATGTATCTCTTGAGAGCCTCATGGTCACAAAACGCTGCCAGGGGCATCATTTGGGAGCCCAAGGGGGAGCCACCCTGGCTGATCTCACGAGCCCGTTCGCGCCGAGTTTGGTGGGACGCCTCAGCTAGAATTGCCGTTTGGCCTCCCCAACATGTATCTCTTGAGAGCCTCATGGTCACAAAACGCTGCCAGGGGCATCATTTGGGAGCCCCAAGGGGGGGGGCCACCCTGGCTGATCTCACGAGCCCGT
>CAUYUJ010007465.1:22500-39920 GCA_963575745.1 Prorocentrum cordatum | reverse complement strand
GGAGGAGGAGGGAGGAGGAGGAGAAGAGGTGAGCTGCTCGCGCGAGGTGGTGCGCAAGCGCCCTCGTCTCCACCGCAGCGCGCCCCCCTGCCAGCCCGTGGGAGCTGCGGCGTGAAATCTTTACAGGATCCGGCTTGAATAAGGAACACTTACTTTCCAAAAGGGGCTCGGTCGTCCCTTTGGTTTGCACGCGTTCCGCTACCTTTTTGATGGCGGGCCCCCCTGGTGCTCCTTCAGATTTTGGACGCGCGGGCTCGGTCGTTCCTTCGGACTTCGTGGACTCACTTGGGAAAAAGGGGCTTCGATCCTTCTGTATCGTTCCTTCGGTCATGGGGGATCCTGTATGGCCTCTTTCGGGGAAGCGTAAGACTCGAGTAAGCCAGAACTCGGGCTTGCCGAAGTTGTTTGACGAGCAAGTCCTGGATTTTGACGGTCCGGTTTCTGTGGGATGTCTGCAGCGGGAGTTCGCGTCAATTTTCAGATTGGGTCTCGTCATGTTCATGATGGCCCCGCCAGGCCAACCCGAGTTCCCTCTACCCGAGTCATGCATCTCCCCGACTCTCGCGTAAGGCCTCTCTCTCTGCCCACCCCAGGTGGGGTCGGGGAGTGGACCCAGCCTCAGGCTGACATTCCCCTGCTCCAAGGGCCGTGCAGAGCGATTTTCTCTTTGAACCCCACTCCTGTCAGGATGCAACTCCTGGGCGGGATGGATTCGGCACCAGCTCTCCTGTAGGTGTTCGTGGTCGAAACCAGGACCAAGTTGGCAGAGTTCCTCTTAGATGCGGCGTGATCCGGCTTAGTATTTGGGCACTTCTCGTCGCTCCTACGACGACCTCCCAGGACTTGGCTCCCTGGGTCTGGGCGTGGCCCCGCCGTCACCCGCGCCCCCAGGCCAGGGCTGCCGCACCCGAAGAGAGGGCTCAGGGAGCGGACCCGGCCTGAGGCTGACGCTCCTCGGAAGGGGCCGTCGGGAGCGACGCCCCCCCTCCTCTGCACCCCCACCCCACGAGCGGCGAAGGCATCCTCAATCCGCGCCCTTGCGGTCTGGCTTCTGGAGCGTGATCCCGCGGATGCGAGGTTGCACGAGCACCTCGCGCGCGGGGGGCAGCCGCGGCCACGCGCCCCACACCGGCCGGGGGCGTCGCGGCACGGCGGCCCGGCCTGCGGGGCCAACGACGCGAAGAGCACCCGCCGGCCCCCCCCACTCTTAGCCGCAGCGGCGGGGTGCTACACGCACCCTTTGCCCACGAGCACCGCCCACGGCGCCCCCCCTCCGAGAGCCGAGGGCCCCCGCCGCTCGCATGCGGGCCCCCGCCGCACCTCCGGCCGCACCGAATGGCCCCGAGGGGCGCCCGCGAGCGCCCGCCGCGCCCGGAGCCGCCCGAGGCAGCAGGGGAAGCAGCACGCGGACGCGACTGCTCGCCGCCGCGCGCCGCGGCGAGGGCGCCCTCGGGAGCGCGCCGCGCCGCGGCGGGGGCCGACGCCGTCGCCCTCGAGGGCGCGCCGCCGCGGCGGGCCGGGGGGGGCCGCGCCCCGCCGCCATGGGCGCCCTGCCGCTGCGGCCCGCGCTGGCCGCTTGGGCGGCGGGCGCGGGGGCGGCGGCGGGCGGCGCGGCGGCGGTGGCCTCCGCGGGCGGCCGGCGTGCACCGTGCAGTCGTGCATCGAGCTCTGCTGCCCAGACGTATGATGCTCCAGCCTGCTTTGGCCTGTAGGGGGCCACGTGCGAACCCTGCCCCTACCCCCCACGATTTCTGAGGGGGAGGGTGGGGTTCACTTCGCTCGAGAGCTCCCGAGCGGAGGGAGCCCCACCCTCCCCCTCAGGAATCGTGGGGGGTAGGGGTAGGGTTCGCATGTGGCCCCCTGGCCTGGATCACCAGAAGGAATTTCGAGCACCAAGAGAACACACCCCAAACATCTAGGGCTTTCACGTGTCAGGCCCTGGGAGACACTCTTTCGACGCTCTTTTGACACTTTTCTGGGTGCTCGAAATCATTTCTGGGATGTGGTCCTTAAGTAGGATGGGAACACCATAAGCCCAGCCCCCCTCGCGTGGTGAAGACACCGCGGCGCGAGGTTTTGTTTGCTGTTTTCGGCCTCCCGGGGCCCTTGCCGGGCCGCGGGACCGTCAAGAAATGACTCGGGATGCCGGGGAAGGGGTGGGTCCAGAGCTCTGGGGGTCGACGTTGTTTTGCCTGGGTCTGGCTAGGCCTCCTAGATGGGGTCGGGGGATCGCGCCGCATCCCCGATGCATCGCCGATGCATCGGCGAAGCGGCTCGACGCGGAGCCTGATTTTACCCGCGCTGGCGTCGCCGGTGCATCGCCGACGTCGCCGGTGCATCGCCGATGCATCGGCGATGCGGCGCGATCTTTCGACCCCATCTACTCGGGCCCCATCTAGGAGGCCTCCTACTCTTCAAGACGTTGGAGGCGTGCTTGGCATCGCTCGGGCCTGTGCACTTGTTCCTCGGCGGGGGCCGTCGAGGAGCCTCCTGGAGAGGCTCCTGCCAAAGGAGCGTGCACGGATGCGGCAGGGAGGCACGGGGAGGGGGCGCCCGAGCGATGGCAAGCGGACGGCCTGCATGCACCGTGCAGTCAGAGGCCTCGAGTTGTTCCGGGGCGCTGGAGCTGTGGGTCGGAGCAGATGGGGCGGGAGGAACGTTCTGCGTCGCCGATGCATCGCTGATGCGACTGGGCGTGGAGCCCGATGTTCTCCGCGCTGGCGTCGCCGGTGCGTCGGTGATGCGGCCCGATCCTCCGGCCCCTGCAGTTAGGAGGCTGGGGCAAGGGCCGCGCTTGGGTGCCGCAGGGCCTCGCGAAACCTCGGGTCCTTGGCTGCGCCTCGAGCCCTCCTCGTGCGCCCTTGGCGCCCTTGGCGCCGGAAAGGGGCGTCGGCCCTTGCTCCGCGCTCCTGCTTTCGGCAGACCCCTCTGTGCCGCGCGGGCGTCTCCCAGGGCGCCGTCGAGCCTCGACCCGGGAGCGGCACGGTGCAGCGTCTCCCGGCCCTGGGAGCCGCGCAGAGTGTGCACCCGACCCCGCGCGGGCGCGGGGCCCCGAGCGGAGTGCGGACCTGCTGCACGGTGCGCGGGCGCCGCCCTCGCAGGTGGTGCCGCGGGGGGAGGGCGTCACCACGGGGCTCTGCTGGGGGGGGGGGGCGGGGGGGGCACAGGGCGTCGGGGGCAGCCTTAAGTCAGGCCTGTCCCCCTACAGGGGGACGTTCGACGAAAAATCAAAAATACCCCAAAGGCCCAAACAAATACTCAAAAAGTAGTCCCCAGGCTATTTTGGGGCTATTTTATTGTTTATTTTTGGGGTATGTTTCATTTGTCGTCGAAGATCCCCCTTTAGGAGGACAGGCCCGACGTAAGGGCAGCCCCGAGATCCTGGCGTTTCAGTGTTCCCGGGCCGGGCGTGCTCGCCAAGTTTCGGGCCCCGGGGGCCCTCAGAGGTCGATCCGGCTCGGAAAATGGCGCGACTGGATGCGGTCTGGTCTGGGGCCCATCCATATCGGGGGTGGACAGAACCCCCAACAGTGGCACGTCGATTAGTGAATTGTCCGTTTTCGGTTCTCGAGAGGGCGTCGCGGCCGTTATTTTCCAGGCTTGCGCCCGCCAGGTTTGGGCCCGAAGTCGTTTTCACTATACCAGGTTTGGGCCCGAAGTCCATCCCTGACTGTGGGGGTCCGGTGGCGAGTGTTCGCGATGTTCCCTGCAACTCGCCACGTCGGACAGGGGCCGCGGGGCACCGATTCAAGCAGCAGCGAAGCGTCCTGGCTCGCCTACAGCCCTACGAAACAGTGTTCTGAGAACCTGTTGTGGCTCCCACGAAATCTTCTTAGAACATTTCTGGCTGGGACTGTTTTGATTGATCACGTCGGGCTTATGTTCTCAGAACATCGTTGTCGTTCTTATGAAGCAAAAACAATGATCTTAGAGTGCTGACGTGGCAACTTGCATGTTGTTGCTAGCGTGTCCTGTATGGTCCTTTTGCCAGCACCGCCCCTGGGGCGGTACCCGATCCTCTCGCTAGAACATTTTTGGGTTCTAAGAACATTTCCTGGTAGGACTATGGGAATGCCGGGACGGTCGGCCCCTGCTCAACTGATGGGGGGGGGCGGGGGAGCACCTGTCGAGGAAGCGCAAGCATGGATTGGGGCGCGTGGATCTGCGGCGGGTCCCGCCCCCATGCAGAACCGGAGCGCCCCGTCGCCCGATCGGGCGGCACCGGCCTCGCGCTTCGGGGGTACCTTCCAGGGAGGGGGAAAAAGAACAACGCAGACACACAATTCATCGGCGACTCCCAGGAAAATATGGGGCAATATGGGACGTGGGGGGGAAGACGGAAACCCGAAAAATACTGGGAGCCCTGGAATTTGTGCTTGTCCATTTGCGTGTGCCTGGGCCCCTTGAACCGCCCCCGATCCATGGATCTTGCGCCATCGCGCCAGGTTCACGGATCCCTAATCCACTTCAGCGTGTGCTGAGCATGCGTCAGGGGCAACGTCGGGGTTCGAGGGGGGCGCATTGCGACCCAGGAGGAGGAGGAGGAGGAGGAGGAAGAGGAGAGGAAGAGGAGGAGGATGAGGAGGAGGAGGAGGTGAGGAGGGAGGAGAGGAGGAGGAAGAAGAGGAGGAGGAGGAGGAGGGGGAGGAGGAGGGGGAGGAAGGAGAGGAGGAGGAGGAGGAGGAGGAGGAGGCGGAAGAGGAGAAGAGCAGGAGGGGGAGGAGGCGGAGAGAAAGGAGGGGGGGAGGAGAGGAGGAGGAGGAGGTTGAGGAGGAGGAGGAGGAGGAGGAGGAGGCGGAGGAGAAAGGGGGGGGAGGGAGGAGGAGGAGGAGGAGGAGGAGGAGGAGGAGGAGGAGGAGGAGGAGGGAGGAGGAGGAGCAGGAGCAGGAGCAGGAGGAGGAGGAGGAGGAGGAGGAGGAGGAGAGGAGGAGGTGGAGGAGGAGGAGGAGGAGGAGGGGGGGGAAACGTAAGACTCGAGTAAGCCGGAACTCGTTGCCGATTTGTTTTTTGACGAGCGCGTTCTGGATTTTGACGGTCCCGTTAACGTGGGACGTCTGCAGCGGGAGCCCGCGTCAAGTTTCAGATTGGGCCTCGTCATTTTTATGATGGCCCCCGTCAGGCCAACCCGCGTCCCCCGTACCCGAGTCTTACGTTTCCCCGACCAGAGATCAGGCGTTCAAGAAAATTGGGGCGGCGGGATTTTGGCCGTCAGGACGAGGCACCAATCCTGGAGAAGTGGTCTGGACCTCCAGGGCCCACGCATCAACAAAAATTGATGCAGTCGGATGTCTGGGGGGGGGGCGCATCGACCGCGAATCGGGATAGTCTCAGGGGGAGGGGATGCATCGACCCCAAATGGGGATAGTCTCAGGGGGGGATGTATCGACCCCGAATGGGAATAGTGTCAATGAAGGGGGGGGGGAGGGGGGCGCATCGATCGCGAATCGGGATAGTCTCAGGGGGAGGGGATGCATCGACCCCGAATGGGGATAGTCTCAAGGGGGGATGCATCGACCCCCACCTGGGATAGTCTGAGGGGGGGGGATTGCATCGACCCCGTGGGAGATGCATCGACCCCGAATCGGCCATCCGTCGCCGAGGGGGGCCTGACAGTCCACACTGCCCAGAGACTTGCGCATTCGCCATCGGAGGGCCGGCCCACCGCTGACCATCGGCAGCGTATCGCCGAGCCGGGCTCGGTGTGTCTTCCGTAATGAGCAGGTCGCCCCCCTAACGTTAAGTCGGGCGTGTCCCTCTACAGGAGGAATATCCAAGAATAGACGACAAAATAGTCTGGGGACGATTTGGTTAGTGTTATTGTTGAGCAATGTTGTGTCATGTTGGAGCTAATTCAAATGTTTCGTCCAAAATCCGCCTGTAGGAGGACACGCCTGACCTAACCCTAACGTTCCCCCCCTTCACGAGCGGTCTGCGGTGTCAGAAAGCCACGATCGTTCGAAGTTGAGCGGTCCACGCGGTACGAGATGCCAACGCCGACGTCATCGTTCACGGGAGGAAAACCCACCCGGACCGGAACAATTGGCGTTTATGCCTTGTTCGATTATTTCTTTGGGCGCGTTGATTAAACGACTTCGCGTGTCGGGGTGGTTATTGTGGGGGGGGGGGATTTTCACCTCTCATCGTTGGCGTGAGCCTGCAGTGCAGGCCCTTGGCAGAGAGTCGACACCTCCACCCGCGTCCAAACCTTGAGCGCCTTCCGACCTCATCGATGGTCTCCTACCTGACCGTCTGGAGGCCCTCACTGGTTCGGCGCAGCTACTTCGGCCCCCTTCCGTGCTTCATGTCTATGTCTGCCTCTCTCCCTGGACATGATACGCCCTGTCTTTTTTCAGTACTGGGCACCCCCGGAAGTCCCAAAGGCCGCTTTTTCATCCGCAGGTTTTTTTCTTGACGCGCCCGGGGCGCGGCAGGCGCCCGCAGGAGCCGCAGACGGCCGAAAGAACATTCCGCCGTGCTGTTTTCGTCACGGCGCGAGCCTGGCCGGGTCCCGAGCGGCTTCTGTCCGCAAACCTGTGGACGCCCCGGGCAGGATCCACTGCGATCCGATCGATCCGATACGATTTCCCAGCCTCGAACGTATCCCCATCCCTAAGATTCACACGCCAAGAGGCGATGACAGTCTCAGGGATCCGCCCTCAAAAAATAAGGGAACCCCTAAGATTGGCATCGTGATGAGGAGGTGCCCAGCATAGGGATAGGGATATGTTCCAGGCTGGTAAACGATGTCGGTTTGGGCCAGCCCGATTCCGATTCGAGTCCGCTGCTCCGACCGACGATGCGGTGCGTCGCGACGCCTCCATGGCGCTCTTGTGCATCTTGCAGCAGCCGATCCCATTAGATTCGAGCCCGCCTCCGTACCCATGCCACCCGATGTCAAACATTTGAATTCGGTCCGATGTCCCGATTCGAGGCCGACTGTCAGGAGGGAAAGAACCACGCAGACACAATGCATCGTCGCTTCTCCGGAAGAGATGGGAGAGTCTTGGAAGAAGGCGGGGGGGAACATGGGAAGCTTGGGATGTGTGTCTACGCATTTGTGTGTGATTGCGATTGCGATCGTGATCGTGATTGTGACTGTGACTGTGATTGTGACTGTGATCGTGATCGTGACTGTGATCGTGCTCGTGCTTGTGCTCGTGCTTGTGCTTGTGGTCCCCATGGGCGCCTCGAGGCCTCTCCTGCCCAGGGAGTCCAAGGGGGCTCCCACGCGGGCGCGGAGTGGTTCGCGCTTCGCGGTCCTCGTGCCTTCTCCCCCCCTCTCCTCGTCCTCCTCGTCCTCCTCTCCCCTCCTCCTCCTCCTCCTCGTCCTCCTCCCTCCTCCTCCTCCTCCTCCCCTCCTCCTCCTCCTCCTCCTCCTCCTCCTCCTCCTCCTCCTCCTCCTCCTCCTCCTCCTCCCCCTCGTGTTCCTTCTCCCCCTCCTCCTCGCCCCCCTTTCCTCCCTCTCCCTCGGCGGCGCGAGAGCGCGCGCAGCTCCTCGCGCCCTCGCGCCTCGCGAGAGCGCGAGAGCGCGAGAGCGTGGGAGCCACAGCAGCCGCCCCAGGGCGGCGCGAGAGAGCGCGAAGTGGGGAGCCCCAGGAGTCGGCGGGCTGTTTTGTTTCCTCCCTCGACTCGTGCGCCCTGCCGCGCCCCCCCCCCCCGACGTCGTCGGCTGCTGGGCCCCGGAGCTCGGCCTGACCCCCGAGCGCTGCTGCGCGGACCCCGGCGGCGGCGCCGGAGGCGGCGGGCTCCCGAGCAGGAGGGGAAAAAACACACAGACGCAATGAAGCGTCGGCTCCCAGGAAAATATGGGAAAATATGGGAAAATCCTCGTCCTCCTCCTCCTTCTCCTCCTCCTTCTCCTCCTCCTCCTCCTCGTCCTCCTCCCCCTCCTCCTCCTCCTCGTCCTCCTCCTCCTCCTCCTCCTCCTCGTCCTCCTCCTCGTCCTCCTCCTCCTCTTCCTCCTCCTCCGCCTCCGGGCCTCTGGTTGGGCACTCGGCATGGGAAGTGGGGGGGAGGACAAAAGTCCAGAAGATATGGGAAAATAGGGGGATCGTTTTATTTGTGTGTGTTTATTTGTGTGTCCTTGGGCCCCTTGACCCAAGCTCAAGTCGGGCCCGTTCCTCTGCAGGAGCAGGGGCGCCCTCGAGGGCGCGAGGTTCTTCGCGCTGCGCGGTGCGGCTCCGAGTCCTGCTCTTCCTCCTCTTCTCCCCTGGAAGGCGGCGCGAGAGCGAGAAGTTGTGCGCACTTTGCGCTTCGCGCAGCGCGAAGCGCGATGCTGGGAGCCCTTGAGGAGGAGTATTCAATAGTAGTCAAAAAATGTCTGAGGGGCGATGTTTTGACTATGTTTGCCCATTCGGGGGGTACACTTTTTAGAGCATTTGTCTCATGTTCGACCAAGATGCCCCTGTAGGGGGACATGCCCGAGCTATCCCCAAGCCTCCTGGCCGGGGCAGCGCCAGGGGAACGAACAGGGCCATACCCATCGGTCGTCGAGAGTACGGCGCCGTTTTTAATGCATGCTCCGCGCGCGGATCATGTATTAAAACATGCAGGGATTTAGTATCAAAAACAACGATGGGTTCATGCATAAATGTATTCATACATTAGCCCTGTATGTATTAAAAAGTCATATGTTATCAAACATTCCATGTTTAAAAACTGCCCTGGAGGCAGTTTGGGATGCCCGGGCTCGCATCTCGTGAGGTGGGCTCCACCCTCCCAGGCCTCCTCGCGCTGTGACAGAGTTACGACGGGAAGTGTTTCCATCGTTTCGGCTTCCTGGGGTCCTTCCCGTCAAAGTAGGAGGAGGAGGAGGAGGAGGAGGAGGAGGAGGAGGAGGAAAAACGGGAAGTTTTTCCATAGTTTCCTTCCATAGTTTCGGCTTTTCCACAGTTTCGGCTCCCCGGGCCCTTCCCGGGCCCCGGGACCGTCAAAGAACGGCTCGGCATGAAAACCCGCATGGCCCCAGAAGTTTTTCTACAGTTTCGGCTTCCCGGGGCCCTTCCCGGGGCCCCTGGACCGTCAAAGAACGGCTTGGGATGAAAACCCGCATGGCCCCAGAAGTGTTTCCACAGTTTCGGCTTCCCGGGGCCCTCCCCGGGCACCTGGACCGTCAAAAAACGGCACGGCACGACAACCCGCATGGCCCCAGATAGCGGACCTTGGCGGCGGCGCCGGAATGCGGCGGGCTACAGCCCTCCCTGGCCAGGGCAGCGACAGGGGAACGAACAGTGACATACCCATCGGTCGTTGGGAGTAGGTACTTTGGGATGCCCAGACCTGTCTCTCATGAGGCGGGCCCCGACCCCCTAGCGCTGCGAAAAAGTCACGACGGGAAGTTGTTGTTCGCTACGTTCGGCTTCTTGGGCCCCGGGACCGTCAAAGAACGGCTCGGGATGAACACCCACATGGCCCCAGATAGCGGACCTTGGCGGCGGCGCCGGAGGCGGGCTCCAGCCCTCCCTGGCCGGGGCAGCAAAGCGGGAGCGAGCAATGACATGCCCATCGGTCGTTGGAGAGTAGGTATTTTGGGATGCCCAGATTCCAATCTACTTTGAGCGCCTTCCTGCTTCAATGATCGAGCGGCTTCACTTTTTCCGTCCCCATGCCTGGGGCAGCGATAGGGGGGGATGATGGGCACAGGGGGGGAGGGGGCATCGACCCCCAGTCGCCCATGGATCGCCGGTGGGGGCCCGATAGCCCTGACCTGCCCGGGAAGGTGCGGATTCACTGTCGGAGGCCTCCCTATCGCCGATGTATCGGCGATGTATCGCCGATTCCAGGTCGATGCATCCCCCTTTATGCTAGTCCCCCCTCATTACGCGAACGAACAATGACATGAGTATACGAACTCGGAGGTCCGCGCGGATCTTTCGGATCGGCGCTGGGCCCCCCCTGGCGGCGCCTCCGGCGCCGCCCCCAGCGCGCCCCGCGCGCCAGGTAGGGGAGGTCCAGCGGAGATCCAAGAAACCTGCGCGGACCGCCAAAAGTTTGTGTTTATTGCGTTGTTCCTTCTTTGTATTCAATCTTCCTGGCCCCAGAGACGAGGACCTTGCTGGAAGTTCCAGCCAGGAGCGACGACCCTGAGAGATCTGGGCGCTGCTTTTTTCTTTACACTGGACGGTTTTTCGCCCAGAGCCGGGCCCCGGGTCCCTCGCAGCTCGATGCGGGTCGAGAGATGCAGCAGAACGATGGGGTTGCAGTCGGGGCGCTGAAAAGGAACCCTTTTCGTTGGGGAGGGGCTCGGTGCTCCTTTATTCGGGGGTGGACAGAACCCCCAACAGTGACACGTCGATTAGTGAATTGTCCGTTTTCGGTTCTCGAGAGGGCGCCGCGGCCGTCATTTTCCAGGCCTGCGCCCGCCAGGTTTGGGCCGCAGGTCGTTTTCACTAAACCACGTAAGGGAGGTCTGTCCATCCCCGATTTATTGTTTCACAGCTTGCCTAAGCTGTTCCGTAAGTCTCCATGGGACATCGAAGTCTACGTGATGGAAAAAAAGTGGTTAGTTCCTTAGTTATCGTTCTTTAGGTCACGGCCCCGACTACACAGGGCTCTGGGCGGGTTTTTGTTGGCACGAGGTTGGACACTTGTTCGCAGCGTCGGATCCCAGGGTGAATCTGGCGAAGTTTTTGGCCCAAGGCTGCAGTTGTCCTGCCCCTGGCGCGCCAGCGGCTTGGTTTTGCAAGACAGTCACAACAGCAGTGGCAGCAACAACAGCAGCATCAACTTCAACAGCAGCAACAGCAGCAGCCGCAACAACAATAACAACAACAACCACAGCAACAGCAGCAAACATAACAACAACAACAACAACAACAGCAACAACAATCATTTTACCCGAACGCTCAGTGTTCTCCCCAGTGCCAGGGTTTTCTTGCGACACCAGCCAATACCCCCACTTCGTGGGGGGGCCGTTCAAGCTCTACCAAATATCCAAACGACTCTTCGAGACCACCCACACCCAGCTTCCCGCCCTATGACGTTGGGACACTTCACTTCGTGGCGTGCGGACGACCCTGGCTACTACACTGGCGTGGGGTACACACCCACAGAGGTTGATCACATCTGTTACATATGATGTGGTACACGGTACACGTGAGATGGTACGCAGTGCCAAGATAGTTGGTCACATTTTTGGGGCAAATTCGTGGGGATGCGATTACAGAAGTACATGTGTTACACTGATGTTATACAGTCCCAAGGATGACGCATGCATTGCTCATAGACTCATGGCGCTATGATCCTAACTCTCAGTGCCCAACGCGCGCGTGCACAGCCAGACGGAGGGAGAGAAACACATGTATACAAGGTTCGTGACATACGCACGGTCCACCATGTTGTAAACGATCGCATGCACGGTAAGTTCTGAAATTATACGTATGTACAAGCAGACATGCGAGGGAGAAAGGGAGATGGCCATCGACAGTTCCAATACGGCTCCAAGGCGGAAGAGGGGGAGGAGGAGCAGGACAAGGAGGAAAGGAGAGAAGCGAGAAAGGAAGAACGCAGACGGCGCGGCTCTGGACACAAAGGGGTGCCATACTTTCTCCTGCTTTCGCAAACAGGTCCAGTCACACGTAGGGGTATACTCAACCGAATGGTCTTCGCATCCAGAAGCATACTAAAGGCGCGACGCATCGTCGTCTGCGATGGCGCGGAGCGGGCGCGTGGGTGCCCGGCTGCCTGGCTGATACACGTGCGGGCCTGGCTGATACCCGTGCGGTCCCAGATGCCCAATGAGATTGCCGATACGCCTGCTGGCGGGAAGGCCGGTGCTTGCATACGGCAGTGCTACCGCGAGCACGTTGTGGACCTGCGGTGGCAAGGCCTGGTAATCGAGCATGTTCGGAAGCTCGTCGCTCTGACCATACGACCGCCATACGGGCAACCACCACCACTGGTCTTGACGCGGATACGTGATCTCTGTGCCGACCTCAGGGGATACGTTCCAAAGGGCCATTTTCTGCGGGTCCGTACCCATGAAGGCCGCGTGGTACGCAATGAATACGTCCAAGGTGGCCAGGGCCCTGTAGGAGAGGCCGGATACGATCTCCGCATGAATGGGAATAGCGAGCTGACCGAGCAAATACCGCATACTGCGATACACCCACTGGCCCGGGTGGACGAAGAGGTTGGCTTTCCAGGCGACGATACCTGCTGCGGTGCACAGCGTGTCGAATACGTGCACAAGGTAGCCAATGGGCTTCCCATGCCTCTCATCCTGGAATACCGAGAAGTTCCCGAATACCGCGTTCGCGTAAAAGTACGCGTCGAAGTACAGCCATTCGGGCTCGGCGATGCCCCCCATACTGTGCTGGTACTCCGGGTCGTTGTTGATCTTCGACTGCCCCGTGGACATACCGCTCGATACGGCGAGGCACACGCCCGTAACACCCGCCCATAGAAGAGGGAAGAAGATACCGCACGCGAACCACCTTTCCGAGCCACACTGCTTCAACCAGCGGCGTGCATACGCCTCGTGGCCGGGTGGCGTATGCCAGCGATCCATACTCGAGCTCACTTCATCATCCGACGGGAAATACTCGCCCGTCAAGGGGTCAAGCAGCACCTGGCCCTGGAAAGTCTTCTCGTAGGCCTCCACCACAGGACCTGGCACCACATCTTTGTATACGAAGGCATCTGGGTACTCGAGTGCCAACCTGGCATGCCGTTCGTGTTCACCAAAAAATACCGACAGATTGTGCAAAGGCACAAACTCTTCCGCCACGCCCAAACGCTGACATAAGGATACACGCACAGCCTCCAAGCCAGAGCTGTCCCGGGCGCGACAGCCAACCGCCCATTTGTGGCCGAGCTTGCTGTCCAGAGAAACCAAGGAATACAAGAACTCCCACTCCTGTTGCTCTAGGTGGTCGCTGGTCCAGTATTCGCCACGTTGCTCGCGATAGCGACGATGCGCTACGAGCCGCTGCGTGGTCCTGCAATCCACGAGATACTGCGCCAGTAACTGCTGTTTCACCTCCTCGGCCGAGACGCCCTTCTGCAGCTGCTCCAGGACAAACTCCCCGCATACGTGGCGATGTATGTCCTGAGCATTCTCCAGCAGTGCCAGCTGCTGGGAGGGCGCCTTCAGCCACTTCTCCAGGTTTGAACGATCTGCAAATACCCCGGTCTTCGCGCGATACTTGTCCACCAGCGCTCGCCCCCTCAAGCCTTCAACGTAATACCAGTACTGGAGGTCCCTGCGCGACAACGCGTAGACGGCGCAATTGCCATGTTTGGCAGCGTCTCCGAGTCGATACGTGCCGAGCCACTGTTGACAGGCAGTATAACCCGCCTCATACCCCCAGGCCTTCAGACGCACCTGCATATTCCGGTAATGGAGGTCAAGGCCCAGGTCGGAGACCTCCTCTCGATACCGCTTGCCGCATGCCGCCTCTACAGCATCCCCCGTCAGCAGCTTTATACAAACCACATCTGTGGAGGAAGAAGCTGCCGTGGCCTGCTGCTTCGATACGGGCTCCTCCCAGTCGACCGCGGCAGGCCGTTTGGCCACGCGGGCAGCTCCGGCGGCGGCTGGCCGTTTCAATACCCCGCCTGCGACCTGTGCCGCCGGGCGCTTCAATACACGCTTGGTGACGGCCTGGGCGGATGAAGCCGCCGCCTGCACTGAAGCGCCCACCGACGCATACACATCGCACCACTTTCTCAACGCTGAGCGGGACACCAAGACAGCTTTCCGTCGCATACGCAACACGGCATGCAACGTGTGGCACTTCAGCCCTGGATATACAGCGCGCATGTGGTCACCAAGTGCCGCGTTGAGCTTTTCGGCCGTGTCATACTGCAAAGGTCCAGAGTCAGGGTGATACTTCACGTACCATTGCCTCAAAACCATACCGCTGACAGCGACGGGAGGATCGCTCTCCGAGAGAAGCTGCGAGAGGACCTCCGCAGCGGCCTCGTCGGCGAAGCTCTCCCGATACTGATTGAGTCGAAGACGCTCGCCCATACATTCCTCCACAGCTTGGGCAGTGTTCAATGCCCCCTTGGCGCCCCACTCCGTGCTGAGCCACTTCTGGCATACCCTGGCGTTAGCAGATACAGATAAATGTCCCAGGAGCCACTGCTTCAAGACGGCCCCGTCAGTGGCCCCCTCGGGCATGTCTTTGCGAATACGTTCTCCATACCAGGTCTCCAAGTGGCCAGCGTTCTGCACTTGGACAAGCGTGTCTTTGGATGAATACTGCAGTAGCCACGCCGTTGCGACCCTATCTGGCACATACAGTGGTGGATCCAACTGTCGGAGCGCCCGGCATAATTTGAAAGCGGTATTATACTCAATGCCCAGGTGGCGGATGGCAGAGCCGTGCTGCTCCTCCAGCTCCTTGGCGCTAGAAATACTGACCGTGCCAGTCACAACCCGATACTTGGCCCACCAAGTCTTGCACGCCTGGTGACTAGCATTGATACCCTTTGCCCGGAGCGCCTGATGCAAATAATACGCACTCTCGCAGTCGGCCAAGGGAGGCCGCGACAGCTCAGGGCCATACTGCTCGTGAAGGTCTTTCGCCGTCAAAGCCATGATCCAAGAACACAGGCGATACCTTGATCCGAGATGGCTACGGATATGTGCGTCAGCAGTCGGGGGCCTTCCTGGGGCCGCTTGGGGTCCTCTTGGGGAAGGGGGGAAGCCTCCTGGCGCGGTTTGGGGTCCACTTGAGAGCCTTTGGGGGGCTCCTTGGAACCATCTTGGGGCCTCTTGGGGGCTTATTGGACCCTCACGGCGGACTCTTGGGGCCTCTAGAACGCCTCCTGGGGCCATCTTGGGGGTCTCTTGGAGCCACCTTGGAGCCTCTCTGGAACCTCTTGGGGGCCTCTTGGAGTCCTCTTGAAGCCTCTTGGGACCATCTTGGGCGCCTCTTTGGGCCTCATGGACGCCTCTTGGGGCCATCTTGCGCGCCTGTTGGGGCCATCTTGGGTTTTAAAGATTCATCAAGAGACCGCGAATGGATTTCGAGATTTTTCGGATGAGAAAGTAGTGCGTTTTCATATGTTTTCTGAACATCGCATCTTGAAATTATTGAAAACCCATTGTGTTTGGCAGGATTTCGACATGCGCGCGCGGCGGCCGCGCGCATGTGCACTTCGTCTCATTTTTTGCAAGGGATGGTGGCCCTCGCAGGCGCGCAACCGTTGTTGGAGAAGTTCAAAGCACCTGAAGAAGTAGCACGCAAAGACCCTTTTGACAGAAATGTTTAAAAAGTGGTGTGTTTCCTATGAATCCGCAAGAGCGCGCGGAAGGACATTTTGACAATTTTTTCTTAAAAAACCATTGGGTTTTTGATGTTTTTATGTTAAAATCGCTACGAAACCTAAGGTTTTGGAAGGATTTCGTCTTGCGAGCGCGAATGTCCACTTTACCTTATTTTTTGCAAGGGATTCTTGAAATTTGATCAACTAAGAACAAGAATTTTCATTTTCTATTGTTTTTTGCAAGGGAAAACGAGCGTCAACAAAAAACCGGATCCGGGGGTAATCCACTTTTCTGAAGCTTTCGCAGAAAAATGATGAACATGTAGCTGCGGCCTAGGTTTTGGGCGGGGGGCGTGCACCAGGGGGTCCAACAATAATAATTCTTTAGAAGTAATAGTGTTCAACAACAGCAGCAACAGCGACAACAACAACACCAACAATCACAACGCCAACAACAATAACAAACACAACAACAACAACAACCAACATCAACAACAGCAACAATTGCGCGTCACTGCCCGCCGCCGTAAGAAGATAGCCGATGCATGGTCCGATGAAGGTCAACCGAGATCTCACCTGCTCACTCGTGTTGCTGCCCCTCCTGTCAGTGTAAGTGTTGATGAAGCGCTGCCGAGGCGTGGCAGGTGGGTGCTCCCAACATGATCCTGGCGTCTGGTGCGGGCCACGATGGACTGCTGGGCGGTCTGCCCACCACCTTCCGACAGGTAAACTAAAGAACTCAGCGTGAACTGGGGACCCCCCCCAAAAAAAGAAACATCAACAACAGCAACAACAACAGCAACAACAGCAACAACGACTGCGACAACGACAACGACAACGACAACAACAACAACAACAACAACAACAACAACAACAACAACAACAACAACAACAACAACAATAACAACCGCAGCAGCAACAACAACAATCACCACCCACCAAACCACCCAAAGCCAAGCCGCAGGGCCCAACTTGCGCTCCATTCCCAGTGGTGGGGGGGGGGCGGGTCGGGGAGGAGCATCGACGAAGCATGAACCCGACATCTGCGTCTTCGGGTGGGGTCGGGCGATCTGGTAAGTCAATGGATGAAGACGCGTTCTCGGGCGTCTGCTTCGATCCCGGGCCGCGCACGCAGGTCCCGACCCCGAATGAGATAATAATAGGGGAACAAACAATGACATAAACATAAAAACTCGGAGGTCCGCGCGGACTTCTCGGATCGGCGCTGGGGCCCCACGGCGGCGCCTCCAGCGCCGCCCATGGCGCGCTCCGCGCGCCAGGGAGGGGGGTCGAGCGCCGATCCGAGAAATCCGCGCGGACCTCCGAGTCTTAATGTCTATGTCACTTGTTGTTCCCCTGAAGAAGTGGCGAATCGAACCTTGTTTCACCCACGGGCGCCCCGAGTTTCTCAGTAAGCGCAGGGGGGCCTCGCCCCCGCGGGCAGCCCCACGTCGACCCCCGCCGCGGGCAGCCGCCGCGCGCCGAAGGCGCCCGGGCCCGCGCGGGACGACGGGGCGAGGCTGACCCCCCTCGGGGGGGGGCCCCCCACGCTGGTCAGGAAACCCAGAGCAGGTCGGGCATGTCCCTCTATCTGGGGGAACGAAAAGTCACATAAACATGAAAACTCGGAGGTCCGCGCGGACTTCTCGGATCGGCGCTGGACCTCCCTCCCTGGCGCGTGGAGTCCGCCAGAGGCGGCGCCAGAGGCGCCGCCGGGGGGCTCCAGCGCCGATCCGAGAAATCCGCGCGGACCTCTGGGTTTTTATGTTTATGTCACTTTTTGTTCCCCTACTATCGGAAGGAATCTTCAGGAGTAATCCATGAAAAATACCAGGGGGCGAGGTCTGCACATTGCTTGGCCAGGTCTCACTTTTCTTCCACAATCTGCCTCTGGGAGGACATGCCCGACCTCAGGCTAGGTCGAGGGCAAATCCGTTCCAGAGCGTTCCGGAACGCTCTCGGAACCGGCTTCTCCAGAACGATTGGAAAGCAGCAGTCCAAGCGCCATTGTTTGCCTGCTGGGCCTCGGGCGCTGCCAGCGCCACCAGCAATGTCCGTCGCCCCAGCGCCGTGTTCGACGGCCCCGTGGCCCGGCAGAGGGCCCCGAGGGCCCGAAGCATCGAGGAGCAGCGCCGGGATGGATCGAGAGCTCATCGTCGGAGGGCGCGTGCCCCCCCCCCTTTGGGGGAAGGGGGGGAGGTCGG
>CAUYUJ010007465.1:0-17500 GCA_963575745.1 Prorocentrum cordatum | reverse complement strand
GACGACGACGACGACGACGGCGGCGGCGGCGGCGGCGGCGGCGGCGACGGCGGCGGTGGCGCTGTGGTGCCTGGCGCGGCGGCCGCAGGTCAGCGTTTTGTCGGGCATGTCCCTCTACAGGAGGAGCCTTCAAGATTAGAGTGACAAAAATACCCTGGCCGCGATTTCCCGTTATTGTTGGAGCATTGGTTTGTTATTTCATTATGTTTGAGCAGTTGTGTGTTATTTCTTATATTTTAAATTCTCTTCCAAAATCCACCTGTAGGAACCTAGGCCTCCTAGAAGGAGTCGGAGTAGATGGTGTCGGAGGATTGCGCCGCATCGCCGATGCATCGGCGATGCGGCTCGATGTGGAACTCGATGTTTCCCACGCCGATGAGCGTTGGTGCAGCGCCGACGTCGCAGGTGCATCGCCAACACGTCGCCGATACATCGGCGATGCGGCGCGATCCGGATGCATCGGCCGACCACATCTCGAATCTAGGAGGGGTCGTACCCGAGATCCTGAGATAGGTCATGATTTGCACCACCGAGAGCCCAAAGCATCTTCATCATCGCGGTCACCATCTTAAGCAATCTGAAGAACTCAAAAACGCGAGGTGCCGTTATGCCACCCAACCCTCTAGGAGGCCGACCCCACGCAGGAGGCCTCTATCGGGGGTGGACAGACCTCCTACCCTGACACGTCGATTAAGGAATTGGCCGTTTTCGGTTCGCGACAGGGTGTCGCGGCCGTCATTTTTGCGGGTCCAGGTCCGTCGGTCTCGGTCCCAGGCCGTTTTCACTAAGGGGAGGTCTGCTAAAGGGAGGTTTGTCCACCACCGACTCTAAGGAGGGCATGCCCGACTGGAGGTCAGCGCCGCCCTCGACCTGTTCGTGGCCGAGGGCGACGGCAGCAGCACGGGCGAGGCTCCGCGCCTGCGCACGGGCAGCCCCCCCAGGGTGGTCCCCGCTGGCCTCGGAGGGCTCCTCCTCCGCCTCCTCCTCGTCCTCCTCCTCCTCCCTGCCACCTCCGCCTCCTCCTCGTCCCCCTCCTCCTCCTCCTCCTCCTCCTCCTCCTCCTCCTCCTCCTCCTCCTCCTAGTCCTCCTCCTCCTCCCTGCCGCCTCCGCTTCGTCCTCCTCCCTGCCGCCCGCCTCCGCCTCCTCTCTTCCCCCTCTTCTTCCTTCTTCTCCCCCGCCTCCTCCTCCTCTTCCCCTTCTGCTCCTCCTTCTCCTCCTCCTCCTCCTCCTCCTCCTCCTCCTACTCCTCCTCCTCCCCCTCCTCCTCCTCCTCCTCCTCCTCCTCCTCCTCCTCCTCCTCCTCCCCCTTCTCCTCCTCCTCCTCCTCCTCCTCCTCCTCCTCCTCCTCCTCCTCCCCCTCCTCCGCCTCCTCCTCGTCCCCCTCCTCCTCCTCCTCCTCCTCCTCCTCCCCCTCCTCCTCCTCCCCTCCTCCTCGTTTTTCTCCTCCCTCATCCGCCTCCTCCTCCTCCTTCTCCTCCTCCTCCTCCTCCTCCTCCTCCTCCTCCTCCTCCTCCTCTCCTCCTCCTCCCCCTCCTCCTCGTTTTCTCCTCCTCCACCTCCTCCTTCTCCTCCTCATCCGCTTCCTCCTCCTCCTCCGCCTCGTCCACCTCCTCCTCGTTTTCTCCTCCTTCGCCTCCTCCTCCTCCTCCTCCTCCTCCTCTTCCTCGGTTTCTCCTCCTCCTCCTCCTCCTCGTTTGCTTCTCCATCTCCTCCTCGTTTTCTCCTCCTCATCATCCTCCGCCTTCTCCTCCTTTTCTCCTCCTCCGCCTCCTCGTTCTTTCCTCCTCCTCCGCCTCCTCCTCGTGTTCTCCTCCTCATTATCATCATCAGCAGCAGCATCAGCATCAGCATCATCATCATTATCATCCTCCTCACATCCAAGCCGTTCGGTTTCTCAGAGAAGGGCAGGGGTTCTTGGAGGCATCTGCGGTTCGGGACATGTTCCAAAATCCAAAGGAAGGCTCCATGTTCCTTCGGTCCGGCCCCGATAATCTCCGCATGGTAACGGAACTTCGCAGCAACCGACGACCACGGGGAGCCCCTCCAGGACCCGAAGATGCTGCCTCAGAAGCGTTGGTGTGTGATCTGCCAGGAGAAGGAGAGAACGGGAGGTGCGGGATGGGGTTCTACAGCAGAGGGGCCCTCATCGCTCACCAATGCCACCATCCATCACATCGGCATCGTGTTCCAGCACATCAGCTCATCATCACGAACCAGTGCCCGTACTGTATTAGCGCTTTCAAGTCAGTCGTCACCGCTCAGAGGCACATCGCCCAGTCCTTTCGTCGTGGTCGATGCTTGTGCGATCAGTCTCCATATGTCTCCACCACCCTGGAGCTTGAAGACCTATCGTGTCCTGTCTGCCTTGGCATCGACTCGGCCATCCCCGAGTTTGTCGAGCGTATGCCACCAGGCTCAAAGCGCACGGAGCCCTTCTCTTCCCTTGCCGAATTCCAGCTTCACACTCGTGAGGCCCACGCGCCTCAGCCTGCCCCCGCACGAGTGTCCACCGAGTGGGACTGGCGACGCCACTTGCCACGTGAAGCAGCTGTCAGCGATGGGTCTCGCCGCGAGGGCCCGTGCCGCCGACGGGGAGGCCCGCTCGGAGGCTCTCAGGTCTCGCCGTGGCGATCGGCGCGGCGGTGGCAGGCAGCGTCGGCGGGACGGCAGCGGGTGGTCTCGCCCCGGGGCGGGGCCGCGGGAGCGCGCCCAGAGCCAGCAGACGACGCAACCACGGGAGAGCTCGGAGCGCAGGGGGCGGCGGCAGCGGCGCTGGGCGGGGCCGCGGCGCAGCCAGCGCGCGCCCCCCAGCCAGCAGGAGGGGCCAACATGGCGGCCTTCTTGTCGGAGACGCTCGAAGACGCAGACGCGACCTACGGCCTCCAGCGCAACGACACCGAGAGCCTGCAGGCGCAAGCTGTGCCCATCGCACTCGTCCAAGCGCTGTTCCCGATGGTCGTGAAGGCCGTCCTGAAGAACAGCCTGGCAGTAGCCAGCCTGGAGGCAGCGACCCTCTTCTGCGTGCACCCCGACGCGAAGCACGCCATCTGCGAAGCGATGAAAGTGACGGGGCGCTTCTACGCGCTGGGGGCCCAGGGGCTTGGAAGGATCACGCAAAGGCACTGAGGAACAAGCAGGCAGTACCAGAGCTCGATCGCCTCGGAGTCCCCCACCCCCATCTCTTCATGGCATTGGTCGGAGCCATCGTACAGCAAGGAGTCGGGTGCGGCGTGCCCAGAATCACAAGTTGTTCTCAGACTGGCTCGAAGCGATCAAGCAGGACAACACGATCACAAACGACATGTTGTGCACGAAGATACGCCATTGCTGCCTCTCGTACACCTACGACCGCAAGCTGATGAATATACACTTGGAAGCGAGCCAGACAGGCATTCAGCAACCATTTCTCGACTCCTTGAAGCAATTAGGAGGAGATCTGAAGCGGGGCACTCCACCGAAGAGCCACCACGAGAGGATCATGCAGATGCTACTGGACAGCGTGGGCAGTCAGAACTCCTAGGAGGAAGACTGGGACGCCCATCGGACGCCTCGGATACTTTGCCCACGTTGCTGGACGCGGAAAGCTGATCGGGACCGCCCCTGGGTCGCCCATCGGACGCCTCCGATATGTCGCCCACGTTGCTGGACGCGGAAAGATGGTCAGGACCGCCCCTTGGATCGCCCATCGGACGCCTCCGATACGTCGCCAACGTTGCTGGATGCAGAGAAACGGGTCCGGCAGGAGAGGGCTCGGCGACGACTTTGATCGCTACGCCTGCTCCGATGGCCACGCCGACTCCGATTGTCCGAGCTGCTCCGAACGCCACGCCTACTCCGATTGCGTCGTCTCCTCCGATGGCGGGGGCTACTCCGATTGTCATACCAGCTCCGATTGCCGCGCCGACACCGATTGCCTCGGCTGCTACATCGGCCTCACCAGCAGCAGCTGGGCCCCCAGGGGCTGCTGCGGGCCACCGGCATGGGCACGCAGGCCGAGGCTCCGAGGAGGGAGGTAGCGCGAGGCCGCCGCCGCCGCCTGCCGTAAAGCCAAATTCAGAATATTGTTCCCAATCTGGCAGGGACCCCCTCTCCCCTCGGCCTCCTCTCCGAGCCTCGCTGCTGCCCCTCGCCTTACTCGCTCCGCCTCCCGATGCCAGCATCTTCAGACTCATTGGAGCCATGCCCAGACGGCCCCGCTGAGACGTGTGTAGTGTGTGCCGTCTCCTGTCGGATTTCCAGAGTGTGCCGCCCCTTGGGCCCCATCCTCGAGCCTCGGGATTCGCGGCCGTTTTGCCTCACTTGTTTCACCTTGGTCGCGGGCGCTCCGAAACTTCACGTCGGTCTCAGGAGAGTTGGCTTTGAGGTGGTTTCGTCCCACTCGCCCGCGATCAGACAGTAGCCCGCCGATTTTGTGGCAGCTGGGACGCCTTGGGCGCCAGGGATACCTCCGTTCTGGTCACCCTGAGAGGCGCTTGAGCCCCCCCAAGTGCTTTGCACCGCTATGAGTAGCGCACTCGAGGAGCTCGAGCTGCTTTCAGAGCTTTAATGTTGGAAGTCTTGACTCGTGCCCCTGATGAGCGTGCCGCGCTTTCTCCTCATCATTTTCTCCCCATCCTCCGCCTCATCCTCCTCCAGAGCGCCAGATCTCTCAGGATCCTGCGGGGCCAGGGGCGCGCTGATCTTGGCTTGGGCGCAGGCTCCAGCAGGATCCCCGCAGTATCTTGCAGGCTCCTGCAGGGCTTGATTGACCCGGGTCTGGATTGACCCGGGTCAGAAGATCCTTGACTCCTCCTCCTCCTCCTCCTCCTCCTCCTCCTCCTCCTCCTCCTCCTCCTCCTCCTCCTCCTCCTCCTCCTCCTCGCGCCCCGCCGGAACGACTGCCCCGGCGGGGAGCTGCCCGCGGCGCAGCCCGCAGCCTCCCCGCGCAGCACGCTGCTGGCCCACGGCCTCCGCTCCGCGCCCGGCCGGGGGGCCCCGCTGCTCTTCGGCTTCGAGCGCGACCCGGAGGCGCTCGCGGCGGCCGCCCGCTGGCTCGGGGCCCTGCCCGGGGTGCGCCTCTCGCTGCTGCGCCTCACGGGCGGGGAGACGGCGGAGGAGCCGCGGGCGGGCGCCGGGGGCCCCGAACCCCGAGAGGCCCCAGCCCCGAGCCTCGAGGGGCTCCCGCCTCGGGGGGCTCCCGTCTGGAGGAGCTCCAGGAGCCCCCCGGGCCTCGAGGAGGTTCCAGCCCCGAGCCTCGAGGAACGCCAGCCTCGAGGAGCTCCCGCCTCGAGGAGCGCCAGCTTCGAGGAGCGCCAGCCTCCAGGAGCTTTTCGAGCCTGCATCCCCTGGAGCCCTCGGAGCCTGGGGCCTCGAAGGCCAGGAGCTGCCGGCGCTCGCGCGCGCAGCGCGGGCCGCCATCCTGAGCCCTGGGCTCCGATCCTCCAGCCCCGACCCTCCAACCTCGAGCCACCAGCCTCGAATCTCGATCCTCCAGCCTCGAGCCTCGAGCCTCTCCCGAGATTCGACGTCTCGGACAAGTTGAAACAAAGTGGCAAATCACCACTGGAGCCCTAGACCCCAGCTTTCTCCGCCAGTCCTCGAGCCGGATCGATCTGTGAGGGCCCCAGGGTCCGAACTCCTGCGCAAACGCCCAGCCCGAAGACACTGAGGCGCCAGGTGACTGTATTTCAGTAACTGTTCTGCCGATCGGCGCGAGCCCGCGCACCCCCCCTATCCCCCCACCC
Organism: Prorocentrum cordatum; assembly: GCA_963575745.1. Lineage (NCBI taxonomy): Eukaryota > Dinophyceae > Prorocentrales > Prorocentraceae > Prorocentrum > Prorocentrum cordatum. The sequence continues at coordinate 11,776 of CAUYUJ010007465.1, read as the reverse complement.
ATGGAGTAGGCCCTGGCTGTTTGTCGGCGCCTACTTCGAGCAGGCGGAGCCCCCCCCCACAGGACGCCCTGCCGCAAGCGGAAGCGCGATAATTCCGCCGAGGTCCGGCGCCGGACCTCTCTCCCCGCCCCCCGCCTTCCGCCCAATGCCGACGCGCCGCCTGAGAAGACGCCCGCCGGGAGTCCAGGCTCGATCCCTCGAAGCAGGAGGGGAACAAACACACACAGACACAATTCATCGGCGATTCCCAGAGAGTGTGGGAGAAAGTATGGGAAGTGGGGGGGGGGAAGACACAAAAACCCAGAAAAGATGAGGAAATATGGGGGGGATCTGTTTAATTTTTGTGTGTCTCTGTTTGTGTGTCCCAGTTCCCCTTCATCGAAGCCCCAGACCCTCGACTCCAGCGCCAGGAGCTGCTGGCGCTCGCGCGCGGCGCGGCCGCGGAGGCGGCCCGGGCCGCTCGCGGCGGCGCCGCGGAGGCGCCGCTGCCCGCGCTGCTGATCGCGGGCGAGCCGGTGGCGGACGGCGGCCGTGCCCCCGAGGATCAGATCCGCCTCCTCCTCCTCCTCCTCCTCCTCCTCCTCCTCCTCCTCCTCCTCCTCCTCCCCCTCCTCCTCCTTTTTCCCCTCCTCCTCTTCCTTCTCGTCCTCCTCCTCCTCCTCCTCCTCCGCCTCTCCCTCCTCCTCCTCTTCCTCCTCCTCCTCCTCCTTCTCGTCTTTCTCCTCCGTATGCAATGTCTCCTCATCATGTTCCTCGTAACCATCATCATCATCATCATCATCATCATCATCATCATCATCATCATCATCATCATCATCATCATCATCATCATCATCATCATCATCGTCATCATCATCATCATCAGACGCAGCAGCAGCATCATCATCAGCAGCATCAGCATCAGCATCAGCATCAGCAGCAGCAGCAGCAGCATCATCATCATCATCATCATCATCATCATCATCATCATCATCATCATCGTCATCGTCATCGTCATCGTCATTGTCATTGTCATTGTCATTGTCATCGTCATCGTCATCGTCATCGTCATCGCCATCGTCATCGTCATCATCATCAGCAGCAGCAGCAGCATCAGCATCAGCATCAGCAGCAGCATCAGCATCAGCATCAGCATCAGCATCAGCATCAGCATCAGCATCATCATCATCATCATCGTCATTATCATCGTCATCATCATCAACAACAACAAACACAACTACAACAACAGCAGCATCATCATCAACAGCATCATCATCATCAGCACCATGATCATCAGCGGCAGCAGCAACAGCAGCTTCATCGTCACCATTCACATCAACATCATCATCATCAGTATCAGTATCATCATCATCAGCAGCATCAGCAGCACCATCCTCAGCATCATCATCATCAGCAGCAGCAGCATCATCATCCTGCCGTCGGGCAATTGCGGTTCTCAGGTGCGCCGCCACGGCGGCCAAGCCGTGCAGCGCGGGCGCACGCCGGCACCGCGCGGTCATGCAGCGTGCTGCAGCTGATCCCACGTGGGTCGAGGCACGTCCCGTCCCCTCCTCCCTCCTCTTCCCCTCCTCCGCCTTCTGGCGCTCCGGCGCCCCCGCCCTCCCTCCCTCCCTCCTCTTCCCCTCCTGGCGCCGGAGAGGGACCCGCCCTCCCCCCCTCGCTCCCGTCCCCTCCTCCCTCCTCGTCCCCTTCCTGGGGTCGATCGCCGTATTTCGGAAGCCGGGCAAGGGCTGCAAAATCCGTGGCTGCTACAATCGACCTCCGGGAATTTGTCTTCGTCCTTCCGGGAAGAAGCCCGTTGACTGTTTCGCGTGCCGCGCCTCATTCCGGGAAGTTGTTTTTGATTCCGGGAGGCCCGTTTTTAGCAGCCACGGTTTTAGCAGCTTTCGCCCAGTTTTCGAGTATTGGTGTGAGCCAGGAGGTCCCTCCACCCCCTCTCTCTCGGACCCTGCAGAAAGGGAAGGCGGCACGGCCCCTGCGTCAAAAAGCTCAGGGGTGGACGTTGTGCGCACCCGTGGCCGGAGAGGGCTCCGCCCTCGCCCCCTCCCTCCAGCCCCTTCCGAGGTCCTCGCTGCCAGGTTTGAGCCCTGGCAGTTTGGGCCTTCCGCCCCAGCAGGATGTCCTTCGCCTCCTTTCTTGGGAGTTGCGACCTGCGCTGGGGTTCAAGGCAGATGTGCTTGTGGGGTTCGGGCGCTGAGAAACGCTCCGTTTCTTGTGTGTGTGAGGTGGGTTGTCGTTTCTTTCAGCGGGTTTCGCCCCCCGCAGCGCGTTCGGGGTGTGGCGAATCCCCCAGCGCGACCACGTAGGTGCTAGCTTGCTAAAGGGGGTCGGAGGTCGGTCTCAGCCTGTGCCCGCGCCCCTTCTCGTGCACGAGCGCCTCCGCGTTGATGCGCGCCGCTGATGCGGAATCGGAGTTGCGCTTCTACTGAGGCTGTAAGCGGGCCGCAATGTAAGTATCAGGGCCTTCATTCATTCTCCTCCTCCTTCTCCTCCTCCTCTTGCAATTCCTCCTCCTCCTCCTCGTCATCTTTCTTTTCCTCCTCCTCCTCCTTCCCATCCTCCTCTTCCTTCGCATCTTGCAATTCCTCCTCCCTCTCCTCCTCTTCCTCCTCCGCCTCCTCCTCCTCTTCCTCTTTATCCTCCTGTTCCTCCTCCTCCGCCGCCTCCTCTGGGGCGGGGTCTCCTGGGATGCCCCTGTCGCAGCAGCTGGAACCCCCTCGGAAGTCAGGTCAGACCCTTCTCTCGTTCTCGCCCTTTTGGGCTGGCGCGCTGGAGCTCCTGGGCAGCCAGCTTCGGGAGACTCTCCATGGGATCCCCAGGGGATCCTATGGGATCCCCCCTTGGGATCCTATCCCCCCATGGGATCCCCCCCGCATGAAGAGTCTCCCGACAGCTCGGGGTCGAAGTCGGGGGACACAGGCGCCGGTGCCGCTGCACGTCCTTCGTGTTCGCCCTTTGCGCACCTCCTGGGAGGCGCTCGTCGCCACCGGCCCGATGCTTGTCGGACATCTGCCCAGAGCGCATCGCGGGAGTGGTGTGGGGAGTAGCGGCATCGGGAGGTTGTGGAGGAGGAGAGGGAGGAGGACCAGTGTAAACCCAAGAGCCATCAACGATGTTGGAATACATCCTCTCTGCCTTTTTCCACACATGCCCCTGCCAGGATGCAGTTCCACTGAGCGACGTGCCCCGTTGGGGACAACGGTGTGAAAGTCCTGAAGCGCGCCAACGAACCATTCTCAGCACTTCAACGCCACGAGTCAACCTGACTGTTGCGTCTTGGCGATCCCGAATCACACCAGAGCACCATCATTAGGGCTTCAACACCGCGAGTGATTGGAACTGTTGCGCCCTGAGGATTTTGAATCGCTCGAGAACACCATCGCTGGTAAGATAACTGTGAGAAGCAGTGTAAAAACACCTTCAACGTTTTAGAACGAATGCGCGCAGCGTTAATGCGAGAGCAACATGTTGAAAAGGAGCAGCACTCAATCCGTGGAACTCTTGCAAGTTGTTCCGGCGCTAAGGCGAGAGCCACATGTTGAAAACGACATGTTTTCAATCCGCGAAATGATTGCAAATGCTTGAAGGGAATACGCGCGGCGCTATAAAGCGAGAGCCACAGTTCGAAAACGGCCTGCCTCCACAGTCCATGAAACCGTTGCAGCTGTTGGAAACGAATGTGAATAGCGCCAAGGCGAGAGCCACATTTTGGAAGTGGCCCGCCCTCCATATGTCAGGAGGGAAAGAAACACACAGACACAATTAATCCTCGATCCCCAGGAAAATATGGGAAAATATGGGAAGTGGTGGGGAAGACAAAAACCCAGAACATATGGGAAAATATGGGGAATAGTTTTATTTGTGTGTATTTATTTGTGTGTTTGTGGGCCTCTTCAATATGTGAAATGGTTGCCATTTTCCCAGCGTGAGGATCACAGACGGATGTCTCGGGCGGAACGCCCGGCCCGCCTTTCCGACGGGCCTCGGGGTGCGACAGGGAGGAGCTGATCATCATTCACAAGGAACGGAATGGAGGAGCAGGAGCAGGAGCAGGAGAAGGAAGGAGGAACGGAAAAATGAAGGAGTGGAGGAGGAGAGGGGGGGAGGAGGAGGAGGACAAGCTAGGTGCGCTCGCGTCATGTCTGACATCCTACCCCTCCCTCCCATCCCCTACCATGGCGCAGATCCCCTCTCTACTCGCACAGTCGGATGTCGAGGAGGGCAATGATCCCGAAAGGGTACGCGATGCACTGTAGAGCACGGCATGGCATGGCGTAGAAGAGCACCGCAAAGCGTAGTATCAACTCAGCATTGCATTGCACGCCGTGGCATGGCACGGGAAATGACGCCAGCGTTGCAGCGGGAACACGAGTCGAAACGAGCGGAAGCGCGGAAATGAGGCCAGCGCTGCAGCGGGTGCACGATTCGGAACGAGCGGAAGCACGGTAATGAGGCCAGCGCTGCAGCGGGAGCACGATTCGGAACGAGCGGGGCCCGAAAATAAGGCCGACGCTTCAGCGAGAGCAGCATTTTGGAAAAAAGGCAGGCGAAAACCCAACTCCGGGGAAACCTGTGTGTAAACAACAGTACGCGGGGGGGGGGTCGGACACTCCCAGGCCGTCATCAGGGGAAGAGGGAGAGTAGTATTCATATTGAGTAATTGTGGAGGAGGAGGAAGAGGAGGAGCAGGAGGAGCAGGAGGAGGAGGAGGAGGAGGAGGAGGAGGCGGAGGCGGAGGAGGCGGAGGAGGAGGAATGGAGGAATGGAGGAATGGAGGAACGCTGGAGTGGAGGAGTGCTGGGCATGGAGGAGGAGCGGCAGCGGCACCAAGGGCCGCTTCCCCCGAGGAGCGGCTGCGCGCCCCGGGGCGGGGCGGCGCGGGGGGGGGCGCCCTGCGGGCGCTCTGCGCGGAGCTGCGCGTGGACCTGGCGCCCTCGGGGGGGCCACGCGGCTCTCGTTCCGATTCCTGCCTCCTTCCTCGCCTCCTCCTCCTCCTGAGCCTCCTCCTTGCCTCCCTCCTTTCCTGCTCCCCCTCCTCCCGCTTCTCCTCCTCCTCCTCCTCCTCCTCCTCCTCCTCCTCCTCCCCTCCCTCCTCCTCCTCCTCCTCCTCCTCCTCCTCCTCTCCTCCTCATCCTCCTCCTCCGCTCCTCCTTCTGCTCCTCCTTCTCCTCCTCCTCCTCCTCCTCCTCCTCCTCCTCCTTCTGCTCCTCCTTCTGCTCCTCCTTCTGCTCCTCCTTCTGCTCCTCCTCTCTCCTCCTCCTCCTCCTCCCTCCTCCTCCTCCTCTCCCTCCTCCTCCTCCTCCTCCTCCCAATCCCCCTCCTCCTCCCCCTCCCCTCCTCCCCCTCCTCCTCCCTCCTCCTCCTCCTCCTCTCCTCCTCCTCCTCCTCCTCCTCCTCCTCCTCTCTCCCTCCTCCTCCCTCCTCCTCCTCCTCCTCCTCCTCCTCCTCCTCCTCCTCCTCGGGGCGAGAAGACCACCCCCGGGGCAGGGGCCGGGGGTGGTCCGAAGGCCAGCGCCTGGCCCGAGAAATCCTCCAGATCTGCTCCGGCAGCGGAGGATGTCGAGGCCGCCGGCGAGCAAGCCGCACGAGGCATCCCCGCAGTCTGGGCGCGAGCGGAGGAGTGAGATACCCGCTCCCCGTTGGGTGTGCTGAAACCGGCGCCTCGCCCGAGACATCCTCAGATTCTGCTTCGTCACCACCACCACCATCATCATCATCAGCAGCAGCAGCAGCAGCATCAGCATCATCATACCATACCATACCATACCCTGAGCAGTGACCCTGAGTGAGACTCTGAGTGACATCCCAGCGGAGGAGGAGGAAGAGGTGGGTGTTCCTCCGCTGTCCTCTTCGGCGCTGCGAAGATAATAAGTATTCACTGCGTGGAGCTCCGCAGATGCGCTTTTATCAGCATGGACCTGACCGCCCTGAGCGTCTAGGCGCAAGAGCTTGCGAATATAAGTGGGCTTGAGTACTGACGGTCTGGGAGCGAATCTTATTGTGAACGAGTTGGAGTGTGGATGAATCTCAGTCGTGCGAGTGCGTCTCTGCGCATGAGCCTGGGCCTCCCGAAACGTCCTGAAACCTCCTGGGGCTTCCTGGGGCCTCCTGGAGCCTCTTCATTCCTCCTGGGGCCTCTTGCGGGTTCCTGTGGCCTCCTGAGGCCTCCTGGGGCCTCGTGTGGCCTCCTGGGGCTTTCTGTAGCCATCTGGGGCCTCCTGGGAGGATTCGTGCCCCAGGGGAGGCCCAATCCATAGGAACACACGCAAAACTCTTAGGATTGGAGCCACAGGAGAGGGGCAATCGATAGGAACACACGTAACACACCAAGGATACGTGCCCCAAGACAGGTCCTAATATAGGAACATACGTAAAACACTTAGGATTCTGGAGACACAGGAGAAGGACAATCGATAGAAACATAAGACACAACGGATTCGTGCTCCAGTGGATGCCCAATCTATAGGAACATACGAAAATCATCTGGGATTGGAGCCGTTCTTGTGGCCTTCTGAGGCCTCCTGCTCCTGTGGCCTCGTGGGGCCTCCTGGGGACGTCGGGGCCTCCTGGTGCCTCCTGGCGCTTCTTGTGGACTCCTGGGCCGCGGAGGAGTGCTGAAACCAGCGCGTCGTCCGAGACATCCTCAGAATCTGCTCTGCACGCAGACGAATATGGCCACCACAACAGGCAAACAGCTCGAGACATCCTCGTTATCTGACACCCCTAGGGTGCGAAAACCAGCGCCTCGCCAGAGACATCCTCAAACTATGCTTCGAAAGCGGAGAATGCTGAGGATGCGGAGCAAGCAAACCGCTCGAGACACCCCCGCAATCTGGGCGCGAACGGACGAGTGAGATACCCCCTGGCGGCTCCCCCTTGGGTGTGCTGAAAGAGGCGCCTCGCCCGAGACATCCTCAGATTCTGCTACGCCGCCATCATCGTCATCATCAGCATCATCAACATCATCATCACCATCATCAGCATCATCATCAGCATCACCATCATCATCATCATCCTCACCATCACCACCATCGCCATCACCATCACCATCACCATGACCATCATCAGCATCAACATCACCAGCATCAGCATCCTCAGCATCAACATCATCATCACCATAATCATCAGCAGTCTCAGCATCATCAGCATAATCGTCATGGGCATCATCATCATGATATCCATCCGCATCAGCATCAACAACCTTTTTATCACCATCACCAGTATCACAATCGTCATCGTCGTCATCATCAGCATCATCATCATCGACTGTACTGCCCCCAGCATCATCAACACCGCCATCATCATAAGCATCATCATCAGCATCGTCAGCATCACCATCATCGTCATGTTCATCATCAAAGTCATCATTATCAGCGTCAGCATCAGCAGCCTCATCATCATCAGCATCTGCATCGTCATCAGCACCATCATCACCATCATCATCAATATCATCATGATCATTATCGTAACCAGCATCATCATCATCAGCGTCATCATCACCGCCATCTTCATCATGCGAAGATCGGGACAACATCGGATCGGGATACCTCGAAATCTCTGGGAATCGGCGGGTTTGAAGGATGTATTGGGCGCCGCGGCCGCTCCAGAGCGTTCCGGAACGCTCTGAGAGCGCTCTGGAACGCTCTGGAGCGATTTATCCCGATCCTAGCCCTGTTTTAAAGGGAGAAGGAGAGGGCTCAGGAGGCGGCGGGGCTTCCCAGAAGCCCTCGCCCCTCCGGCCCTCTGGGGAGTGCTCGGCGCAGCGAGCTCTTCAGGGAGGGCCGCAGGGCGTCCGAGCCTTCTCAGAGAAGGCCCGCCCCCTCCCACTTCCCCCCGCCCTGGGGCGCGCTGCCGAGCGTTGGCCTTACGTCGGGCGTGTCCCTCTACAGGAGGAAAGTTCCACAATAGTTATGAAACAAAGATGGGGACGATTGTTTTTAGCACGTTTGGTGTATGTGCGTGATAGCTGTGAGGTTTTTCTTTGTTGGTCGATTGTTCGTCCAACATCCTCCTGTAGCGGGGACATGCCCGACTGAACAATGATTCTCGGCCTCCCAAGTAAAGGACGCAGCTAAAGCGGTTTCGACGGCGCCCGGGATCGGCGGGGGCCTCAGGTGGCCCAGCGCTGGCTCCTGGCAGCAGGAAGCGAGGGGGGGAGGTACGGGCTCGAGAGGGTGTCTCGCCTGGTTCTGCCTCCGGGTGGCCGCTTCCAGGCCCCGCGGGAGCTTCCAGACGGGTCCGGTGCGAGACGCTGCACCAGACGGGCCCCCCGGGAGGGCTCCGGGGGCCCGATTGGGAGGGGTTTTGGCGTGTCTCCACTGCTCTTGGCAGGTTTTTGCCTTGGGGTCCAGCCAGCTCGACCCCCCGGCCGCCTCCGTGTCTGGGTCTCTCCTGGGGCAGGCGGGCGGCGCAGAACATCCTTGGCATCCCTCGGACGTGTGCCTTTTTCCCTCGGCGGGGACCATCGAGGAGCATCTTTGATCATTTGGCGAAAAAGCCACGCACGACACCGAAAAAAGCACAGGGAATGGACGTCCGAGCGATGGCGAGGAACATCGGGGCCGCTTGCGCGGAACTTCGCGCGCATACTCCCCGCGCAAAAGGTCGTGCGTGAGCGCCCTCGCTTCCAATGCAGCATGCCGCGCCAGCGTGGCGCTCGGGCGCGGCGCCGCTCATGGATCCGTCCTCTACCGATTCACCACCCACCAAACCACCCCAACCCAACCCGAACGCCTCAATTTGCCCTCCATTTCCAGTGGGGGGGGGGGTCCGGGAGCATCGAGAAAACACATATGGAGCCCATACCCCCCCAACCCGAAATTCGGGTCTTCGGGTTGGGTTGGGGTGGTCTGGTAGGTAGTCACCGATGGGGGATCTCGGTGGCGGTGTTCTATGCTTCTGCTCAGAGGTCTGAGGTGGCCCTGCGCGGCGCACGTAGAGGGGGTCAGTCGTGGCCAGGAATGTGTCTATTATGCTATGCTTGATGCTTGTCCACCACTTACGTTGTGGCAAGTGGCGGCCCAAACCCCTGTCGCCCAGAGAACATGCCAGAAAGTTATACACTACACGTTGTCGTGTGGCGTTTCTGCGAATGTCCATGTGACAGGGCCCAGATATGCTAGTGTATATAATTACGGCGGTTCCCAGCCAGCGCTGACGGAGGTCAGCTCATCCGCCAATCCTTCGTGATCGTTGTTTTGTTCATCGTTTTGCCGATCGGCGCGGGCCCTCGCCCCCCCCCCGCCCCCCACTGGAGTAGATCTTGGCTGTTTTTTGGAGCGCCTGTTTTAAGCAGGTTCCAGTCCCTTCCATAAGACGCACTGCTGCAAGCAGTTGCATTAAGCAGAGGTCCGGAACCAGACCCCGAATGTCGAAACGCCGAATAAGAAAACGCTCAGACTCCCGATCCCCTCTGGCTGGCTTGGGCTTTGGAAGCACATGTATCCGACCCCGCCACCCCTCTCTCCGCCGACCTGGGTTTGGGAGCCATGTTTCGGCTGGTCAGGGTTCACGACGTGGATCTGGTTGACACGGGTGGATGTTGATTCGGGTCAGTGGAACCCCGAGCCCAGCATCGGTTTCGGCCAGCAGGAGGTTGAGGGGGGGAAGAGGTTCGAGGTGATGGGTTGCCCTTTCGGTCCCTGGGGGCCGTTCGTTTTCGGGTCCCGGGGCCATCGGAAATGGATCCGGGGTGAAGAGCTGCACCAGAACGGGTCCAGGGACTGATTCTGTTCGGATGTGCCTTCGCCCCCCACTCTTGACCGGTTGTCCTGGGGCCCAACCAGCTCAGACTCGCGTGAGCCACCGCGTAAGGTCGCTATGTCTTCTCTCGCGAGGCCCTTTTGGTTTCGTCGGTCAGCTGGGGTTGGAGCAGGTGGTGTCGGGGAGTGCCGCCACATCGCCGGTGCACCGCCGATGCGGCTCGATGTGGAGCCCGATTCTCTCCACGCCGACGTCGCCGATGCAGCGCCGTGGCATCGACGATGCAGCGCGATCCTCCGACCATATGGAGGCCTTTGACTGGGGGCGTGGTGTTCGAGCTTCTCGGACGAGTCTGTCGGTTCTCGGCGGTTCTCGATCCTCAGGATGCCTGCCACCGGCTGCGCCTCGCCGAGAGCGTGTCCCGGGGGCGCCCGAAGCGTGGCAGGCAGCCCCCAGAGAGCCGAGCTATGACCCGAACGCCAGGCTCGAACGAAGGATTGCAAAAAAAAACGAAGGATTGCAAAAAAATCCTTCGGTTTTTTTGCAATCTTTTTTTTTGCAATCCTTCGTTCATGTGAGGGCAACGTTCGGGGGGGGGGGGGAGGCTCAGTGGGGAACGCGTCGACCTCGGATCGCCCATTCGTCGCCGACGCGGGCCTGACAGCACCACCCGGCCCGGGAACGTCCGGACTTGCTGCCGTCGGGGGCGGCAGAGAGGGGGGTGATGATTAGGGGGGCGTGGATATCATGGTGGGGGCCATGATGTCTCCCCAGATTTCACGATGCCTCGACTTATTTCAAGGAGTCCCTGGCCCCCCCCGGGCCTCGCAGATGCCGCCGGCCATGATTTGTGCCCCCCCCCCTCCTCTTAGACGCCCCCTTCTGAGCCGCCCCCGATGTCGGGGGCCTATCGCCGATGTGTCGGCGATGTGTCGCTGATGCCAGGTCGATGTGCCCCTTCCTGAGCCAGTCCTCCAACGTTCCCCCGCAAGGTGTTCTTGGACCCGGCGTTCTCCGCCGCGGACGAGGACCGCAGTCATCCAAGCCTCCCAAGTGGGGATGGTGCTTAGTGAGCTTGGTGGGGCAGGGCCGTTTTTCACCTTTTCCGGAAAAAAGTGTCTCTTGAAAATCACGGCTAAAATTGGCGACCACAAACAGCAAAGAAGCGGTTCCCAGATTGGAACCAGAGCCGACTCAGGGTACGAGCGTTCGACGCAGCTTCGACGCAAGAGCGGAGCGAGTGTCTCCAGGAAGGTACCCAGAACGAGCAGCCAACGAGGTAGAAGATCGAGGCCAGTTCGGGGAGGGTACGTACCCTAATGTTCTTCGTGGTTGCTGGATGCTCGTGTGCATCCTGGGGAAGGGTGCCCTCGCCGAAGCGTCCTTCAGGTTGACTCGGCGGAGGGTCTCGCGTGCTTGAAGAAAGTGATTATGTCCTGGGTCCGGCCGTAAGATCAGCCTAGGTTTCGCAGGGGTGTTGGGACGCTCTCAGAGCGTTCCGGAACCATCTGAGAAGACCGCGGCGCCCGATACAGTCAATTCGCGTGAGAAGGATGGGCAACCTTTCCAAGGGTAGCATTGCATCCTTGCCCCTTCGGCCCGTCCTTGGCGACTTTCGCTGGCCGCGCCCCGCTCGCAGAGTGTCGGCATGGCCTGCCAAGGCCCGTGCATCCTTGCCGCGCACCCTTATGATACTCCAGAATTCGTCATAAAAGGAAGGGGGTCTGGACCCTCCAAGACAAGCCATTTCAGACCTCCCCCGTGGGAGAACCCTCCAAAACATCGTCCCCAGACCCCCCCAGGCCCTCCAAGATAGCCTGGAAGAGACCCCCCCCGAAATGAGACCCCCCCCTTTTTAACGAAATCTGGAGTACGGGTTGACTGCACATCTTCCAGATCCGCCAGATCTCAATCATCACCAGCCAGACGGTTGGCGGTGAGCGGGAGGGGGATGTGGGCGAGGGTGGCCGCTCTCTGGACAGTGGCAGGGGGCCGCTGGGGAGGGGATTCGAAAACCTTTGAGGAGGAGGGAGGGAGGAAAAAGAGGAGGAGGAGGAAAAGGAGGAGGAGGAGG
>CAUYUJ010007464.1:17119-46629 GCA_963575745.1 Prorocentrum cordatum | reverse complement strand
GGGGGGGGGGGGCGTTGGACCCCCCCCCTCCATCCAGGGGGGGGTGGTCCGGTTCCAAACCACCACCACCCCTCCCACCACAGAACGCGCTCTTTCATCCATATCTACCGCCTGGGAACCGAGGTCCTGGTGCCCCAGCGGGCGGTGAATACGGATATATTTCGGCCCCCGGGGGCCCGAATATGTCCATATCCACCGCCTGCCGAGGCTCCGAAAACTGACCCTCTAGGCGGTGGTCATGTATAAATTCCCGCCTCGGAGGACCGATCGAAACGAAATCAGAAGAACAACAAAACGGCATATCCATAACCTTTTTGGCGCTCCGCGCGGACTTCTTGGATCCGCGCTGGGCCCCCTCCCTGGCGCGCGGAGCGCGCCAGTCGAGCGTGGCTTAATGGGGGGGTCATAAATGGGGGGGTCAGAACAGGTCCCCTTTCGTGCCCCTTTCGGGCCCAAGAAATCCGCGCGGAGCGCCAAGAAAGTTTGTGTTTGTGCCGTTTTTAGGGAGGCACCAACTATACACCAACACCGATCCCGGCCAGGATCAACCTGGGCCCAGGATCGGTGTATACGCCCTCCTGCCATGGGCAGAATGCATATACACCGATCCTGGGCCTAGGATCGGCCTGGGCTGGATCGGTGTAGGTGTATAGTTGGTGCCCTCCGAGTTTTTCTCCTCGGGTCGAGAAATGGACCCTGACGGGTCGAGAGGTCGGAGGGCCACGCGTGGGAGAGGCCTTGGCGTCGGGAGGCTCTGGAGGTGGGCACCGCCACGCCCCTCCCCCCAGCCTCCTCCTCCTCCTCCTCCTCCTCCTCCTCCTCCTCCTCTCCCCTCCTCCTCTTCCTCCTCCTCCTCCTCCTGCTCCTGCTCCTGCTCCTGCTCCTCCTCCTCCTCCTCCTCCTCCTCCTCCTCCTCCTCCTCCTCCTCCTCCCCTCTCCACCTCCTAATCCGAACACGAACCGCGCCGCAGATCATGGCACCACCAGGAGAGGAGGAGCAGATGCTGGAGGGGGAGAGGAGGAGGAGGAGGGGGTAGGGGAGCGGCACTCAGCGGCGGGGCTGCAGGAGGAGAAGGAGGAGAAGGAGGAGAAGGAGGAGAAGGAGGAGAAGGAGGAGAAGAAGGAGGAGGAGGAGAAGGGGAGAGAAGGAGAAGGAGGAGGAGGTAAGGGAGCGATCCCCCCCTCCACCGGCAAACGGCCACGGGAACAGTCCTGGCACCCTCTCGCATCCGCCCTTCGAAAGAACTTGGCAGAAGCATGGAGCCGGAAGGAGACCAAAGAGGGTTGGGCTTCAGCCCGCCGCCGAGAAAGAGAGAGAGAGAGAGAGGAAGGCGAAGCAAACGCCCTCCGATTCTTGAAGCAGGAGGCGCTTAAAGTCGATTGTTGAAGCAAGAGGCGCTTAAAAGGAGGCTGGGACCTGGAAGTCCACTACAGCACGTGCTTTTGCAGCGAACGGCCACTGCAGCACTGCACACGGCCATCACCGCGCGCGGAGGACTGCAGCGGCTGAGGCTGCAGCTCGACTCTGCTCGCAGGGCGCAGGCGCCACGGCACTGCCTCCGCGGCCACCAGCGAGAAATTACAGAGGAGGATAGTTCGACATCGCGAGGCCACTGGGGGCACCAACCCTGCACGGCGTAGCGACGTCTGCACCGCGTGTTCCGGTAGCGATGCTCGGGCGAAAGCACGACAAGCATCCGATTGCTCTTCGGACCAACGCGTGCACACCGCATCACGAAGCGAGTGTCAAAAGCAATCGGGCAGATGGCTAACGGTAGCGACATCATGGTAATATTAAGTCGGGCATGTCCCCCTACAGGGGGATTTAGGACGAATAATAAAAAATACCCCCAAAATGCTCCTAAGTGGTCGAAAATAGTACCAACATCGTCCCCAGGCTATTTTTTTAAACTATTTTTGAATATCCCTCCCGTAGAGGGACAGGCCCGACTTAGTGGTAGTTGGCAAGACACCAGGGCTAAACCTAAACGATGTTTTTCGTTTTCGTTTTGTTTTCGTTTTCCCTCGTTTTGTTTTCAATCCACCTCTACCGCAAAACGAAGTCGAATCGAAAACGGCCCTCGAAATCGCCAAAACACCGTTTAGGTCCTTCCAGCCCTGCAAGACGCCAGCGATGCCAGCAGAGAGAGGCTCGCCACGGAGGACGACCGGAGCGGCAACGCCACGCGCACAACATCCGGGTTCAGGCCGCGCACCAGGTGCAGGGTGAGCCCACTCTCGAACACCTCTGCCTGCGCGGCGAGCTCGCTCGCTCTCTTGTCCTCCTAATCGTCCTCCTCCTCCGCCTCCTCCTCCTCCCTCCTCCTCCTCCTCCTCCTCCTCCTCCTCCTCCCCCTCCTCCTCCTCCTCCTCCTCCTCCTCCTTCTCCGCCTCCTCGTCCTCCTCCTCCTCCTCCTCCGGGCTATCCTGGTGGGAGGGGAGGAGGGGGCCGGCCGATCACCGGACCTTCGCGCGGTGGGCAGCACACTCCTGCCTGCGCGGCAGGCTCGCTCGCTCTCTCGTCCGGAGACCGTTCTTTTTCTTCGGCGGTGGCCAAACCTCCCTTTCGTGAACCTCCCTTGAGTGAAAACGGCCTGGGACCGAAACCGACGGACCTGGACTCCTGGACCCGCAAAAACGACGGCCGCGACGCCCTCTCGCGAACCGAAAACGGCCAATTCCTTAATCGACGTGTCATGGTAGGAGGTCTGTCCAGCCTCGATGTTTTGAATCGGCGACAACCCGGGTTATCCCGGGGGAGGGGAGGAGGGGTCCGGTTGATCACCTGACCCTCGCGCTGTGGGCAGCCTTGCATACGCCCGCGCCCCCCCCCGCCACGGACCTGCACCACCGGCAGGGTTGGGTGATCCTGGGAGGCGAGGGAGGGAGGGGGTGCAAGTCCGATGCCCCGGGTTCTCGCCGGACCCTAAACAGAAACAGTCTCCCGAGATGGGGTAGCAGTCGAAGAAAGAAGCGAATGCATGTCATCCGTGCCGTTGCCATGGAGCCACGAACAATACATGAGCAACGAGGGTGTCACCTGTGTACCAGTAGGGCCGTACTTGCGATGCTGATGTGTGTGTGTGTGTGTGGCAGAAGCCGATGTCTGAGCCCGACCTCGTGTGCAATCATGTGGTCAGAACGTCAAGCATGCTCAGCGCAATCACCAGGAAACCCAAAAAGAACGTACTCGCTCGGCGACGTACATGAATGTGCCCCCCCAATTCGTGAGGCCGCTATCATATTACGAACGCTCGCGTGATTCGCTCTCTCTCTCTCTCTCTCGAACTCCCATGCGAATTCATGTACGCGTGTATATACAGGTGCGAACCTCGTCCTGACACTGCCCCGTGTCCGAGATCGCTCCTTGTTACGTCTGTCAATCAGTCGCGTGGTGATCGACGCCGTCCTTTAGGATCGCAAAACACAACTACACAGCACACACACAAACTTCCACCGCCCAAGGCATCCGCGCGGACCCTCGAAAGCTATGCCTACGCGGTGTTTGATCATTCGATTGTCCTGCACCGCTTCGAAGTCCTCCATACCTTCTGCACCTCTTCGAAGTCCTCCCTCTCCCCATGCACCTCTCCGAAATCCTCCTCCTCTGACTCGGGTCTCCTCCACACGTTCGCTCCTCCGGCACCTCCTCGAAGTCCTCCTAATGCTCCTCCTCCTCCTCCTCCTCCTCCTCCTCCTCCTGCACCCCGTCGGAGCCCTCCTCTCTCTCCTCCCCGTCGAACCTCCTCCGCACCTACCCGATCCGCCCGCGCCCCGTCGAGGTCCTCCTCCTCCTCCTCCTCCTCCTCCCAAGCAGTTCTTCTCGGGCAGATGGGGGAGGAGGAGGAGGAGGAGGAGGAGGAGGAGGAGGAGGAGGAGGAGGAGCGAGGAGGAGGAGGAGGAGGAGAAGGAGGAGTAGGAGGAGGAGGAGGAGGAGGAGGCGAGGCGGAGGAGGAAGAGGAGGAGGAGGAGGAGGAGGAGGTAGAAAACGAGGAGGAGGAGGAGGAGGCGGAGGAGGAGGAGGAAGAAGAGGAGGGGGAGGAGGGAGGAGGAGGAGGAGGAGTGAGGAGGAGGAGAGGAAGGGGCTGGGAGGAGGATGGGGGAGGAGGAGGGGGAGGAGGAGGAGGAGCAGGAGGAGGAGGAGGAGGAGGAGGAGGAGGAGGAGGAGGAGGAGGAGGAGGAGGAGGAGGAGGAGGAGGAGGAGGGGCCCCGAGGGTCGACGGCCCAGCTCGGGCATGGCACCGCCGCCGAGAGCCACGACAACGACGGCGCCGCTGCTCGGCCTAGGCGCCGAGACCAGGCCCTCCGAGGGGCACCGCTGCCATTCGATGGCCTCGTCGCTCACCGCAAGAGCTCGACCACAAGAAACCGTCCACAAGACACCCAGGCCTGAGACCCCAGGACGTCCCTTGATGTTGGGTGTGGGAACGGCACGCTTTACATGGCAGAACCATCGAAGCCCAAGAAACCCAGGGCACCCTGGAGGCAAGCAGGGTGTTGCTTGGCATGGGTTTCTGCTGTAACCCCCTCTTTCGTCCCTCCGTGCCTTCCCCAGCAACGCCATCCTGGCAACTCCGGTGTCACCCTCCAATGCGAACTTGTTATATTCGGGAGATCGCCTCCCGTTCAAGCCCCACTGCCGGCTTCGCGCAGCTCCTCAACTGGAACGCGGAAGTGGGGGGATGATTTATTATCCGGGACACTGGGTTACTTTCTTGGTGCTCGAAATTCTTTCTTGTGATCAAGGCTGGTGCAGGTTGGAACATCGTAACACCAGAGGCGTCGCGGGAATCAGGCGCTTCCCCCGAAACTTCCGCAGGGACTCCCTAGAGGAACTCGAGCTCACGAAGCCGACTCGTGCACGGCAGCGACCATCTCACAAGGGAACGAAGAGTGACATAAACATAAAAACTCGGAGGTCCGCGCGGACTTCTCGGATCCGCGCTGGACCCCCCTGGGAGCGCCTCTGGCGCCGCCCCTGGCGCGCTCCGCGCGCCAAGGAGGGGGGTCGAGCGCCGATCCGGAAAGCCGCGCGGACCTCCGAGTGTTCATGTTTATGTCATTCTTCGTTCCCCTAGACTCGTGCTCGGCAGCGACCACCCCTCAGGCGAGAGCGACCTGGCTTTGAGACCCGTCGCGGGGGGGGCCTTGGCGAGCACCAGCAGCTTGGACAGGCGCCAGGCTCCCTCGTCTCCACCTGTCGGGCATTTTGGCCGCCGCGGCGCTCTGCGGATGCCCCGGAGACTCAACGCAACGATTCGCCTCCTCCTCCTCCTCCTCCTCCTCCTCCTCCTCCTCCTCCTCCTCCTCCTCTCCTACACCCTCCTCCTCTCCTCTACCCTCTTCTTTCCCCTCCCGTCCACCCCCTTCTCCCCCATTCTCTCCTCCCTCCCCCCTCCCGGGGGGGAAGGAATCACTGGAAGCGTATGTACACCATGTTTCGAGGCCTTGGCGTCAGTGCCACCATGCAGCTGCTGATCGTCCTATTCCTCGGCTTGTCAGAGCCACGCGGCATCAAGACGCATACCACACACGAGCATCAAGCTCACAGCGTCGCAAGCATGATATTCAGGGGATCGTCCGCAGCCAAAAACGTTGGAGACAGCTCTGTTTCTGGCACGATGAACAAGACACATACGTTGTCTTGAGCAAGGGCCGACCGTCCCAACACTCCGATAGGCCTACCACGGAATGTTCTTAGAATCCCAAATTGTTCCAAGAGCAAAAGCCGTGTTCTTAGAACATTAACCCGATGTGTTGAAACAAGACAGCCTCGGCCAGAACTGTTCTACGAACATTTCGTGCACATCGCAAAAAGATTATTAGAACACGCTTTGGTAGGCCTATGGTTATGTTGTTCCCATCCTACTTAAGGACCACATCCCAGAAATAATTCCGAGCACCCAGAAAAGTGTCAAAAGAGTGTCAAAAGAGTGTCGAAACAGTGTCGGGCAAGTGTCCCCCAGGGCCCGACACGTGAAAACCCTCGAGTTTCGGTATTTTCTTCTGGCGCTCGAACTTCTTTCTGGTGATCAAGGCTAAAAAAGGTTGGAACATCATAGGCCTAACTATAGGCGAGCCAGGACGCTTCGCCACTGCTTGATCGTCGCAACTCCGTGCAGCTTACCTTTGACGGTGCCGAGCCCGCGTGCGGGCCAGGCGGAAACCCGCACGGACCGGGCAGGCCATTCTCTCGCGAGCCTCCCTGCCGCCCCTTCAGCCGCCGCTGGTGCTCCTCCTCCTCTCTTCTCCTCCTCCTCCTCCTCCTCCTCCTCCTCCTCCTCCTCCTCCTCCTCCTCCTCCTCCCTCGTCCATCTCCTCCTTCTCCTCCTCCTCCGCCTCCTCCTCCTCCTCTTCCTTTTTCTTGCGCGGGCTCCTCTCCTCCTCCTCCTCCTCCCCTCCTCCGCCTCCTCCTCCTCCTCCTCCTCCTCCTCCTCTTCCTCCACCTCCTCTTTCTCCTCCTCCTCCTCCTCCTCCGCCTTCTCCTCCACCTCCTCCGCCTCCTCCTCCTCCTCCTGCAAGAAGCCACCAACTGGCGGTGCGGCGTCCCGGATGCGCCACAGCAACCGGCGGAAGAACGCTGGCCGGCCACAACCTGCAGAAAGGGGGGGATTCACCATAGGCGAAGGTTCGGATACAGGCTCAAGTGATCATGGATACGCATTGAACTGTCCTTTCATCAAGCTCGAGCTTCAGGGGGCGAGAGAAATGAGCGGGACCAAAACAACCTGGATGGGAAAGAGAGATGCTGATGCTAACATAGAACGCTGTGATGCACGGTCGGCGAATCAGAGCCCGGGTCAACTATCTGGGCCTCAAGGCAGGGGCCTGAAGCCGTGCGATACCAGGCAGCCAGACAACGTGATCTCGGTACGATCACGTTTCCTGCTCCAAAAGGGAGAGAGAGAGAGAGAGAGGGAGAGGGAGAGGGGAGGAGCGTGAACGAGGGATCTCTTCATCTACCAAGGTCATCTTGCTTCGAGCATCGCGCGCCGCGACGCGCGAGTGCCTCCGCGCCCTCGCGCCCTCGCGCCATGTCCTCAGAGCAGGTCAGCCGCGCTGGCCCAGACCGCGACGCGCGCGAGGAGGAGGAGGACGAGGAGGAGGAGGAGGACGAGGAGGAGGACGAGGAGGAGGAGGAGGAGGAGGAGGACGAGGAGGAGGACGAGCTGCGGGTGGGTGGCTGGGGTCTTCGCGCCCCCGCGGGGGACCCGGCCCGTGTCGACCCGCCCGGCCGCGCCGCAAGGTGCGAGGCGCTCGACGGACGACCACCTGCTCACACCCGTGAGGCCGGGCTGCGGGCTGCCGCCAATGGCACGCGGGCCAAGGGCCGGGAGCGGCAGCAAAGGTCTGGTGCTGGTTCTGGTTCTGCGGGGCCTAGAAAGGCTGGAGGGGCACCACTGAGGCGCCAAAGCCCGAGGCCACCTCTGGGCCGAAGCCAGAGGGCCTACGAGGGCCGTCCCCTTGCAGAGCAAAGCTCCAGGAGGCAAAAAAGAAAACCCGAGGCCCAGAGGCGGAGCACCTTGGCCCCAAGGGAAACCCAACCTCGCGTTCTCAAGAGAGCACAGGACCTGCGCGAGTGGACTCGGCGCCAGGCTTGGGTCGGGCGTGTCCCCCTACAGGCGGATCTTGGACGAAGAACAAAAGATAGTCGACAAGTGCCCGAAGCTGATCCAAAACAGTAGAAACAAAAAAGACGTCCCCAGACTATTTGTTTGACTATGTTTTGAACCATTCCTCCTGTAGAGGGGACGTGTCCGACGTTACGCCAGGCCCTCAGATCGCTCTGTCCTTGCGGCGCTCGAGCGGGGCCGCACGTGCGAAGCCGACCACCTGCAGCGAAGCCTTGGCCACCCGGCCTCGCGCGCCGCGCCCCGCGAGCCGCGCCTTCACCCTCCTGCCCGCGAGCCGCGCCTTCACCCTCCTGACTACCTACCAGACCACCCCAACCCAACCTGAAGACCCGAATTTGACCCGAATTTCGGGTTGGGGGGGTACGGGTTCCATGTGTTTTTTCAACTTTCCCCTACCCCCCCCCACTGGAAATGGAGGGCAAATTGAAGCCTTCGGGTTGGGTTGGGGTGGTTTGGTAGGTGGTGACCTCCTGCCCCCGCACCGCCCTCCCCGGTGGCAGACGCCTCTCCGCCGCACCCTCCGGCCCAAAAGCCCCACGGTGCGCGCAGCGCGGTCCTCGTCGCGCCCCCTCGGGCGACCTTGGGCAGCCGACCCTCTGCGGCAGCCTCCGCGCCAGGCCTCCTCCTCCTCCTCCTCCTCCTCCTCCTCCTGCCTCCTCCTCCTCCTCCTCCTCCTCCTCCTCCTCCTCCTCCTCCTCCTCTCCTCCTCCTCCCCCCCCTCCTCCTTCCTCTCCTCCTCCACTCCTCCTCCTCCTCCTCCTCCTTCCTCCTCCTCCTCTCTCCTCCTCCTCCTCTCCTACTCCTCTCCTCCTCCCTCCTCCTCCTCCTCCTTCCTCCTGCCCTCCTGCTCCTGCCCTCCTGCTCCTGCTCCTCCTCCTCCCTCCTCTCCTCCTCCTCTCCTCCTCTCCTCCTCCGCCTCCTCCTCCTCCTCCTCCTCCTCCTCCCCCCCCCCGGCGCGGTGCTGCGGAGCGCGCGGCGAGCGCCAGAGGGGAGAGGGCCACGGAGCGGGCCCGTCTCCCGGCCCTCCGGCGAGGCCGCGCGAGCGCGGGCGAGAGCCCAGGCTCGGCAGGCAGCTCCCGGAGGGGAGCGACAAGAGGCTATGGAGCTCGCTCCGGGCGGGGGGGGGCCGTTGAGCAAGACGAAGCTGGAAGGAGCCTACGACGGAGCCCGATGGAGCTGGAGGCAGCGGACCTGCGCGGAATCGTGCTGGCTGGCCTGCGACAGTGGCTACACGCACCAGCGACGATGCTGAAGGCCACCTGCCAGGAGTGGCATCCCAACCCAAGTTACCATCTCCCCCGTGGGGGCGCACCCCTCCCTGGCAGAAGCTTCCCCTTCGGTTCCCTGCCTCCCAGACGCCTGCGGCTCCCCCTTCAGGGTCGGCGGCCTGGGTCGTTGAGGCCCTCACGGTTACCATCCTCGCAGGACGGCGTGGCGGGGGTATGCTACACCAGGGGGTGCTGATTAACAGAAGCCAGAGGACGAGGACGACGAGGACGACGAGGAGGACGACGAGGACGCGGACGAGGAGGAGGACGCCAGTTGGTGGCTTCTTGCAGGAGGAGGAGGAGGAGGAGGAGGAGGAGGAGGAGGAGGAGGAGGAGGAGGAGGAGGAGGAGGGGGAGGAGGAGGAGGAGGAGGAGGAGGAGGAGGAGGAGGAGGACGGCGAGGACGAGGACGAGGAGGAGGACGAGGTGCAAGAGGAGGACGTGGGGCGGGGTCCCGCTCTCACCCGTTGTCGGCGCACTGCCCACCTGCTGTCGGCGCCCTGCCCACCTGTTGTCGGCGCACGCCGGCGCTGCCCTGCAGGCTGCCGCCTACCTCGGCCGCACGTATCCCATCACGTTGGCGTTGTAGGTGTAGAGCTTCTGCCGGCACCACTCCTGCTTGCCGTCGCGCGGACGCCCCTTTCCCGTGCATTTTCCGGTTTCGTGCGTGTTCTTTTTGCTCGATGGTCCAGGATGGTCCTCGATGGTTCTCGCCGAGAAAACATGCACACGTCCGAGCGATGCCAAGACTCCTGCATCCAGGAGCCGCACTGGTCCAGGTAGCGCGCCGCGGCGTGGAACGTGCAGATCCCCCTGGAGCAGCTCCGCGGCCGCGCGAAGAGCGGCGAGCAGTCGTCTTTCATGAAAACCATCTGGTGCACCACGGGTTCGCCGCATGCCATATCCAGATAGGGTGTGCAAGCCGACGGTTTGTAGGATCCAAATCCGTGCCAAACGACCTCAGCCCGCACTACGCCGTCACCGGCGCTGCCGTTCGGCCATGTGGCCGTCACGCTGCCGCCCTTGCCATCGTCTGGCGACGGAAACCTCTGGCTCAGGGGGCACTCCAGTAGCTCCTTGACCTTCTGTGCATAGTCTTAGGTCGGGCCTGTCCCCCTACAGGGGGATGCTAGAGTAAAAACTAAAAATAGTCAAAAATGCAAACATTGCCAAAAACAATCAAAAACATCGTCCCTGGGCCATTTTGTTTGGACTATCTTTGAGTATTCCTCGTGTAGAGGGACACGCCCGACTTAAGCATAGTCGTGGAACTTGAAGCTCTTCCACCAACTCTCCAGCCATCGATTGAGAGTAAACCTGGTGAAGAAATCAATGATCGACACACAAAGCACGTGGCAAGCAGCCAGGTCTTCCTCAAAACACGAAGCCGCCTCGACGCAGTGCCTGCCGCTGATGTCAACCCTGCGGCCTGGCGCGTAGACCTCGAAGAGGAGGGAATAATCAATGATCGGGGAGACGAAAGACTCGGGTACGGGGGACTCGGGTTCGCCCGACGGGGCCATCATAAAAATGACGATACCCAATCTGAAATTTGACGCGGGCTCCCGCCGCAAACATCCCACGAAAACGGGACCGTCAAAATCCAGGACGCGCTCGTCAAAGAAAAGTCGGCAAACCCGAATTCCGGCTTACTCGAGTCTTACGTTTCCCCGAAATGAGAGGAGCATCGTCTGAACCTTCTCGTGACACGAAATCGATGTCGCCTTCCACAGTGGCCTGCAGTGCCTCCCACTGCTCCCGCATCTCGGGGTTGGGAGCAGGCACCGTCGGATGTATACCCAATCCTGCAAGTTCCTGCATGAAAACCTCACGCGCTTTACTCTTCGCCCAAATGGGCTTCACGTCGTAGTATGTGGCTGCGCCCAACGGTTGGAGCTCAGCCGCCGACCGGGAAATCACCAGACCTCGCAGTTCAGCGCTCGCCGGCAAGACTACCCAATATCGGTCATTGTGCACGAATGCCAGCACGGGTATGTTCAAGCAGGTGCGATTGAGCGCTGCCTCTGCCCAGCAAGCATCCGACGAACCAGGCTGGCAGTCTGCGCCTGCAAGATCGGCGTGTCGCGCCAGGGGACCTATGAGGCGATCGGCGAACTCCTCGTACTCTTGCTCTCTGACGCTCTTCGCAAGGAAGCGCCCGTCTCCAGAGATCACAAACAGAGAACCCGAGCGCGAGGCAGCGTCTTTCCCCTTGACCGTGGCGCTCACAAAAGACTTCGCCACCGCGGCAAGGGCCTGCTTTGCTAGCGCCGGCTTGGCCACGAAAGGGGACATGGCGCCAGACCTGTCGTCCATGAACCCGCCAGGGGCTCGTCGCACGCCGCTCACCAGCTCGGAATTCGACAGACGCTCTGCCATGGACCGGATTATCGCAGCAACGTGAGCGGCAACCTCCGCAGCGGTGGCAGTGTCGAACATGTGGTCAGCAGCGACCTCCTGGCACGTGTAGGCATCTCCGCCCGCATCCAACATGCAAGATGTTCCGTTCCGGCACTGGTCGTCCTCATCACACTGGCTCCCTTTTGGGATGAAACACGCTCCTACTTCATTCCAATCGGCCAACTTATCTGGCTTCCGGCCACCAACTCTGAAGCAACTCAAGGCCACCTCTACTGTATTCCCTTCGAGATTCGTCACCCGCTCACGAGGACAACCATCCGAAAACAACCAGCTCCCACCTGCGCACCTCTCGCCAACCGTTGCACGGCGTCCTACATTCCCAGCAAGCCCCTGCTGCATGGTCAGCTGGGTGGAAGTCCGGAATCCCTGGACCGAGCCTACTGAAGCCGCCGACATCAGCGATCGCATCATGCGCATGAGCTTCCCTCTACCACTTGCACAACATTCACAAACAACGGTTGGGCACCAGCTGCCTTGAGCTCACCTGATAAGTGGCTGCAGTGAAATTCGCTTGAGGGAAAATGACCACGGAGAGAAGGAAAGGCGGAGAAACAGACAGAGCGGCTTGGAAGAAAGGGCCTCGGCTGGAATTCTACACCACAGGGATCAGCAGCTGGGAAGCCAGATCACCAGCGGAGAGCTACTGGAGATCTCGCATTCCAGCCCCAACTTAATGCATCTGTGGCTGAGTCAAACGTTCCTCGATACGGCACGTACCATACACAGGTTGGACACTCCCCCGAAATACACATTGCGAGTCGAAACACGTGCCAAACGCATGTTGGAAAACACCCTTGCCAAACGGACGCGTGCCAGGCACAGGTTGGATAGCTCCCTCGCGCACGTATGCTTCGCGTACATCGATCAAATCGGCCGCCCCCCGTTTTACGCCCCTCCCGTCTGGGACCAAAGGCCAGTCACACAAGTAGAACCCCGGTCCGGAGCTCATGCCAGGAAGAGAGACGCCCAAGAGAGGGCACAACAGGGGAGAGGCACGCCGAGAATGCTGAAACATATCTTTGGCCCGCCCTCCCCCTCCGCGTGCCTTCCTGCCCCAGGCGCAGCCTCGTTCGCCGCCTTCCTACGCTTGGGTCGGGCCTGTCCCCCTACAGGGGGACTCTGGACGAAAAAATAAGAATATAGTCCAACACATACTCCGAAACTGCTCCAAGAATGGAAGAAAATCGTCCCCATACGATTTATTGACTCCTTTTGAAGATTCCTCCTGTTGAGGGGCACGCCCGACTTACCATCCTGCGCTTCTGCCCCCCCCCCCCCCCTCGGGCAGACCGTGCGGCCCAGAGCTTGGACGCCCGACATGGGTACCGAAAAAATGGGTACGATGCCCAACAACAAATGCTGTCCCAAACCAACAGCGGCCGCTGTTGGGCGGGCGACCTTCTGTCTCAAATGGACACAGGCCGAGGCGGCGCGGACAGCGAGTCCTGTTCAAGATGAAGAGGAACTGCTGTTGGGCATCGTGCCCATTCTTTCGGTACCCATTTCGGGCGTCCAGACAGAGAGCGCCCCCGCCCCGTCTCTGCACCCCGAGGGCCGGCGGGGCGGCGTGAGCGCCCCGGGAGGCGCGCGCTTTCCCATCGAGCGCCCCTGAGGGCTCCCAGCCTCGCGGCGCTTAGCGTCTCTGAGGGTCTCTTAGGGCTCTCTTAGGGCTTTCTCATCGAGCGTCGCCGCCAGTCGACACGACGCGAACCGAGGGCTCCCAGCTTCGCGCTTCGCGCTGCGCGGAGCGCGAATAGCTTCGCGCTCTCGCGCCGCCCCCCGAGAGGGAGAAGAGGAGGACGAGAGAGGAGGGGGAGAAGGAACGAGGACCGCGGAGCGCGAACAGCTTCGCGCCCTCGTGGGTGCCCTCGGTCTCGACGCGGGTCGTCCTGATGGAAGGGTCGGCCTCGTGCTCCTGCCCCAAACTCTCGGCGTCGTGCGGAAGAGCACGACGGGCGCTCTCGCACCGCTCTCCAGCCCCGAGGCGGCCCTCACGGCTGGACCCCCCGTCCGGACTACCTACCAGACCACCCCGACCCAACCCGAAGACCCGAATCTCGGGTGGGTGGGGGGGGGGGAAATACGGGCTCAACTTGTTTTTTCCTGTGTTCCCCGACGCCCCCACTGGAAATGGAGGGCACATCGGGGCCTTCGGGTTGGGTTGGGGTGGTTTGGTGGGCGGTGACGCCCGCGGAGCCTTCGGCGGCAACTCATGGAAGCCTCCCGAACCATCGTGTTGGCTCTTGCGAATAGACGCAGATCGACGCTCCACCGACACTCATCGACGCCAAATCGACGCTAAATCGGCGCTATCTATCTCATCGACTCCGGGCGCCAAACGGCGCTACTCGACGCTACAGACGGAGTTACGAGGGTACAATCGGACTGGATTGGACAGGACACGCGAAAGGACACAAGACCCTTCCGAGGGCCACATTGCCACAGGAATGTAGGAAACATGGGTCGCGAGACACAGGACACGAGGGTACCCTTGATTTGGCAGGGTCGACCTACTAAGTTGGGCCGACTGTATACGAGGCTCCCATGATTTGCCACCGAAGGAGCCCAGATCGGAGTTGTGCTCGTGGACTTCCGCGCCGAACATCCTGAGTATGGGGGCCCAAAGAATATACACCACCACCACGTCGATTCCTCCTCTCTCGTCTGTCCAGCGAAAGGGATGGGGGCGAAGGGAGGCGGTGGTGGTGTATATTTTTGTGCCCCCAAAACTAATATTTGCGCGACGGCTGGACGTCGCGGCGGGAGACAAGAGGCCGAGGGGAGGCCAAGGAGGAGCGGGCGGCGCCACCTTCTCGCTCTCTTGTCGTGCTCCCTCATCACAGTCTACACGCCGGTCGGGAGAAGTGGGTAGAAACATGAAGTAGGAAGGCGGATAAAGTAGATTGGGTTCAGGCCGTCCCACATAATAAAGACATACCAACATCATTTCGGGTCTTGAAGTAGGAAGGTGCTCGAAGTATCGTGGGATGAGGGATTCCAAAAATACCTACTACGTGTACATGTTTTGCTTGACTGTTCTACAGTATGATTCGGTCGGGCATGCCCCCCGTACAGGCGGACTTGAGGCGAAACATAAAAACAGGTTAACTGCTGCATTCGGTGGGGAACATGTTTGCTACCACGTGCCACTCGTCTAGGCGAAGCTTGAGACGCAACAGAGGTCCTGGCGACAGAGGCAAGAGAGGGGGAGAACAGGGCGGAAGGGAACCGAAGAAGGCTATGGAGTCCCAGGGCCCTCCCCCAGTTTAAACGGTTCGTTGTGTAATGACACATCGAGTCATTCCGCTCACAACCTTCCCGCGCAGGCACTGACAGGTTAACTGCTACATTCGGTGGGGGACATTTTTGCTACCAAGTGCCACTCGCCTAGGCGAAGCTTGAGACGCAACAGAGGCCAACAATCCCAACGGGTTCACTGGGAGGGCGAAGAGGGCTATAGAAAGACAGCCGCTTCAAGGTCCCTCTCGCGGCTCAGCAAGCAGTTCACCATGCAGTCAACTAATTCTGGTGGGTAGGACGCGGCGAGGGAAGTCCATGTGGCCCCGGATGGGGCCTTGCCTTCAAGGGCGACGTCTGGTTTCCCCGAGGCCGAGCAAATCCCTTTAAAACTGCAGCATCGCCTCTCCAACTTTAAGATGTCCTGGGGGCCAACGCCGAAAAACAAAAACTTTGTGCGCTTTCTCCAAGGGATCCAAAAGTGACACGGATAACAAATCTTCTAGTATATGCTACGCTGACTCGCTAGACGCTTGAGCTGTTGTGTGTCTGTGTGTGCCAAATCCTACTATTGATCGGATGTTCTAACACCAAAGACGTGCCTGCTCGCGCGAGAGATTTCATCAAAGTCAGAGCAGCTAAGAAAGTAGCGCTTCCCGCGGCGATCCTATTATTGGCATGCATTCCGCGGCGTCTGGGATGCCCCATGGGTGCTGAGCTGAGCGGCCGCGCCGGCGGCCTCTGTCCACTGCCGTGCCCCACGAAGAGCAGGGAGGACCGAGCGAGGCAGCGATGACCTCACCGCGAGCGATAGCCTTTCGAATTCGCGAGATCACTGGCGGGCGCGTAAAATCCTCGTCGGGCCCGTTCTAGCGGTCGAAACCGTGATAATTAAAACCCCGCCTGAGGGCGGCTTGCCCTATCGAATCTGAGCCAGAAAACAAATCTAGAATGTTCTTACGCCGGCGACCTTGTCGCCTCACTGGGTACTCACCTTGGCACCTCTTCCGCGCAGTATGTTCTCGAGTCGATTTGCGCAGTCGCTCAGGGTGTCGCGCAGCAGGGCAGGCGGCGGGGCTCACGACTGTCCTAGCAGAGCAGCCTTCGTCTGCACTGCCTTGGCATGCTTCACTGACCCCCTTTCGGTATCTCCTCGAGCGTTCTGCAACGCCTGGCCACGTCTAAGCATGGACCTGAGCGTCGAGCCTGGCATGGAATGATATGCTGCTCCACACCCAGGTCCTGCAGCGCCGTCCGAAACATGTTCAGGAACTGTGAGTGCCTGAACTCCAACACCTCTTCTTCGAGAGCCCCTTGCACGAGCTCGCGGAAGACGGGCGCGGCACACTGAGACCAGCCGCCGCCCAGCATCACCCCTGCATCCGCCAGCCCCGCCTCGCTGCGCAACGGCTTGCCGTCTGGAAAGAAGGGCGGCGACCACCCGCGGCATACTTCGGGCGCTGGCGCAACGAGGTTGCCCCGCGACAGGGAGCAGGTGAGTCGGCCAAAAGTCGCCCGACACCGCGGTGAGCAGGAAGATGGCCCTCTGCAGCGCACCAAGCGCCGCCGTGCGCCACGCCAGGCGGCTCCGCCCAGGCGCAAGCTTGCGCAGGCCCCAGAGGCAGCGCCGGGCTCGCGGCGTCTTGGACTTGCCCTGGCTCGAGTACTCTGGGAGCCTGTACATCAGCTCCGCCATCGCCTGATCGCCTTTTGTCGACTCGTGGTTGCCGAAGAATAGCGCGTTCATGTGGTACACGAGGGCCTCGTCCGCCTGCGAGGGCGAGCGAAGCGGGCGGCGCGGCTCCGCGTCAACTCCAGGAAGGCGTCCAGCCCCAGGCCGCATCGCATCCTCGCGAGGGCGAACGCTGACCGCCGCTCCGGGAAGGTCTGGCCCCCCGCTGCACCGCTGCGCGGCAGCGCCTCCGCTCCGAAGGCCCGCTTCCTCTCGGCAGCGCACCTCAGCAGCTCTCCTTCGCGCCTCTCGCCAGCCCGCGCGACCTGCTGCTCGTCGGAGGTGCTGCTGTCGCCGTCGCCGTCGGCCACGATCTGGCGCCGCCAGTCCTGGGGGAGGGCCAGCAAGTCAGTGTTCCGCTCGGAGAGCCGAGGCGCCGGCGGCAGCGCTGCCCCGCTCAGGCGAGCCCTCCGGCCCCGCGCCCACTGGGCCGTCGACAACGTCTCTAGGCGACGCGGCGCCTGGGTCTGCCTGGCGCCCGCTGGAGCCGGTCGAGGTAATTGCAAGATTTTTGTGTCCGCCTGCTGCTCCGCGGGCCGCCTTAGCCGGCGCCCCCGCTTGGCCGCGGGCAACGGCGCGGGCAGCGGCTCCGCCCGCGCGAGCCCCCGCCGCCGCGTGCAACGCGAGCTGCGGGACAGGAGGCGCGGCTCTCTCAAACGGTTGAGCCAAAATGGGGCACGAGGACGTTAGGCGTCGCTCAGAATACACAGGGCGAGAGCTGACGCGGAGAGAAGAGGCCCAGGCCCGGTGAGTCTGGCCCGACGCGCTGGGAAGCAAGCGATTCGAGAAATCGAACGGAGAGGGCGTCACGACTGTAAGCTGAGGACTCGCTGACTGAAAGAAAACGAAGGGAGCGCGAACCCTGGGGGTGCCCTGTAAGAGAGACTCCGTTGAAGGTAGGGCATCAAGAAACTGTAAACCGAGGGGCCCCTTGGCCCCTTTCTAATTGAAGACTCTAGACCCGTAGTCGGCCGGCATCAGTTCTCAGGGGGCCCATCGAACAGGCGCTTTCACATTCCTCGCTAGACAATAGGCATGGAATCTGCGAGTTTGGACGAGAAGGGCAAGCTCTTTTGCTCGACCCCTGTTAAAGATGACGCTACTGACATGTTATCTGACAAGATCAGTCGGCGTCAGGCGGCTCCGAACACCGACTGGGTGATGCGACGGATGCCCATCGCCAGCGCTCGTGCCGCCTTGATGAGGGCGCCCCCCCTCGTACCTCCGGCGCTGCACCTGCTTCGCGCGCCAGCGGGCGCTTGCGAGCCTCGCCGCGGGCACCTCGGGGAGGCCGAGATCGACCTCCCAAGCAGCGTCCAGCTCCGCGTCGTCGCCCGCGCTGGCCAGCCGCCACTCGCCGCCGTCGCCCCACCCAGGACCCAGGAGCCCACCGCCACCAGCGCAGCCTCTCGGGCGCCCCAGCGGGCCGCAGGGAGGCCACCGTCCCCGGCCGCCAGTGGTCCTGCGGCGACCTCGCGGAAGCGGGCCCTCTCCTGCGCGCGGGCCGCCTCGGCCACCATGACGCGGGGCCAGCGCGTGATCGACGCCGCTCCTGCCTCCAGGCTGCTGTCGGTGGTCAGCATCAGCTCGTTCCACTGCAGCGCCCAGTCGCTTTCCAGGAAGATCAGCTGCCCGCGGAACACCTCCAGCTCCATGCGGGTCTTCGGCCAAAGCGTCGCGGGCGCGGCGTAGGACTTCCTCATCAGGCATAGACTGCGCGGAAGACGCTGAGAGTGCCGCGCGCCAGCAGCTCGGCGCGAGCGCAGTGGCCCGGCGATCGCCTGTCGGATCAGCCAGAAGCGCTTCTGAATGGCCCTCGCCTTCCAGCGGGGCCCCGAAACCTCGGCGCCAAGGGTCTCGGCGCCCATGCTCGCGGAGCTCCCATGCAGCAGTAGGCCCTGCTCGTCGAATCCTCGGACGAGCTGCTGCGCGTTGCCGGAGACCGAGGGCTCCGAGGTCGAGGCGACGCCGAGGGCGGCGTGGCCGTCGGGGAAAGCCGGGCCAAAGACTGGCGGCTGACCTCGGCATGTCAGACGACAGTGCGTCAGACGGGGGCAGATCTCCATCGCATTGCTCTCGTTGATGCACTGCGCTGCCCAGGGGCCCCAGGTGAAACCCATCGGAAAGACCCCCCAGCAGGGGCTCGCCAGGTCGCGCCGCTCCAGCGGGCGGCCCTCCCAGAGCTCCCCCGCGACGCCCGGGGCCGGTAGCCGCGGGGGGTCAGTCCTCGGGGAGGACCTCGGGGAAGCAGGAGGGGATGGGGGCCTCGGGGAGGCAGAAGTACTCGCTGAGCCAGCCCTGGAGCCGCTGGCGGTGGAAGCAGCCCTTGACGTCCGCGAGCCCCAGGTGGGGGCTACAGCCCTGCAAAAGCTGCTGGGCCTCTGGGCTCCAGGGGCCCATGCCCTCGGGCAGGGCGAACTCCACTCGGCCGAGGCCCTCCGCGCTGAGGGGCGCCGCGCCGGGCGGTGCCTCGAAGAGCTCGCTGGCGGGCCGCGCGGCCAAGACGAGGCGCAGCGGCTCCATTGTCCATCTCCACGAAGAAGAGGCCCACCTGACAGCGAGGGCGGCGCGTCCATCTCGGCAGGCCACGGCGCCGAAGGTCAGCGACAACATGTCGATATGTCTTGGCGCTCCGCTTCAGCGCTGCGTCGAAGTACGGCGTCGCAGTTGGCGTCGGGCTTCCGTCGCGCAGCATGCGCTCAGAGCGCTCCTTCAGGGAGCGCTGGGCCTCGGGGGGGGGGGGGGGGCGCGCCCTCAAGCGGCGGGCGCCCCTCCGCTGTCTCGGGGAGCGAGACGAAGTCCTTTCTGAGGGGCGCGACGCGGGCGAGGCAACCCGTCCCACCGCATGGCGCGCGCCCTCGCAACAGCCGGCGGACGGCCGCGCATTCGCTGAGGGCGTCTGGACCCGGGCACCGCCGCGAGGCTAACTCGCAGATCCGCTCCAAAACCTCGAGCTGCATCGGGTCGGGGTCGAAGTGCGTCGGCCCGCTCCAGAGGCCCGCCAACCAAATCAGCGCATCCACCGCCTCGTTGCCCATCATCAGCGCCAGCCGCTCGCGCCACCGGAGGGAGCGACCCCGGATGGAGACATCGTCGGGCAAACTCGGTAGGCGCCAGCGAGGCAGCGGGAACAGCTCCCTGGCAACGCGCGAGGCGGCAAGCTGGCCCCGTTCTACCCCTGTGTCTCGGCCGGGGACAGGGCCCCCCCTGGCCGCGGAGACCGTCGTGGCCCCTTTGGGGGGGGCATCGGCTCCCCCCCCCAGCCTTCCTTCTCGGCGGTGACTGCCCTGGCTTGTCCTTGCCATCGGCGGCGGCGCCCTCCTCCTCGGCGCGGGTCCGCTGCGGCCCCTTCCCAAAGGCGAGCACCGACTGGGCTCCGCGATGCTCCTGGCAACGGCCAGCAGCGCCTGACCCGCGAGGTCGTCCGATGACGCCGCGCCCGAGTAGAGCCGCGCGCGTCCTCAGACATGCTTGGCGGGGTCTGAGCACATCGCCACCAGGCCAGCCGCTCGTCGCGCCGCCGCCTCGACGCACATCAAGCCGCCCGAAATCACCTGGTCATACACGGCGGCCCTGTAGAGACTGCCGCACCACATTTTCAACTCGTGGGCGACCCTGTCGTTCCCCCCCAAGCCGTTTGACCTCAGGAAGTCGCGAAGCCACTTCTGCGGACCCCCGCTCGTGCGGGAGTCGGTCCGATCCACCGTGGTGCCGACGGCGAAGCTCGCGGTCGGCTCGGCTACCCCCCAGATGCAATCGTCCGCCGTCGGAGCAAGCGGCTGCTTACCCCGTTGTCGATGTGCTCCTGGAGGCGGCTCGCGGCCGAAGAGGTCGGCCCGCGCGAGGAGCTCGCCGTCGGCGGTCTCGACCTCCAGCGGCTCCGCGGGAGCGATGCCAGGGAGCCGAGCCTCGTACATCGTCCGGCCGCTCTCGCTGGCAGCCCGCAGCTCGGCGTGCGTCGGCGGCGCCCTGGAAAGGTAGATCGCGCGCAGCCAACCTGCCTGGCCACTGCCGTCCGCGGGCATCACGGCGGCCCCCTCGGGGCTTGAAACGGGGCCAGCACCAGCGAAGTCCTCCTCGCACTCGTCAGCGTCTGGCGTGCACGCAGCCCAGATATCGGGCGGCACGCTCGGGTCGAGGAGGACCCGCTCGTGCTCGGCGGGGTCGTCACTTGTAGCGGACCGCTGGCCGGACACCAGGCACCTCCACCACTCCAGCCCCGCGCCGCACGGGAGCAGCGCCATCCCTCACGGACGCGTGCGTCTCCGCAGCCCCACGCGCTCCACCGCACCAGCGCCGCGCGCAACGGCCAGCCTCCAGCAGCAGCGCCACCAGCAAGCCAGGGGCCGCCGCCAGGAGGGGACCCACGGGGTCCGCCGCCGCCAGCACGGGGTCCAGCAGCGGGCAGACTTCGGACGCCGCCGGGCAGGCGAGCGCCTCGGGGCAGGGCGGGCAGGCCTCGCCCGGGTCCTCGGGCGGCAGCCACGCGGGCGAGCACACGGCCTCCAACGCACGTGGCGGGAGGTCTGATGGCGCGTCCGGGAACTGGAGCGGGCGCGAAGCCAGGTGGAAAAGTCCTAGGGCGAAGACCGCCCAGGGTCCGAGAGGCACCTGGGCCATTCGAGCCGAAGAAGCTATAGAGAACCAGTGTCCCCCCTGGTTCAAACGGTTCGTTTTTGTAATGACACATCAAATCATTCCGCTCAAAACCTTCCCGTGCGCGCACTGACATACTCAATATATACCCCAAACATGCCCAAACATACACAAGAAAAACGTCCCCATACTATTGTCTGCCGGGGCCCCATTGGGGGGACCTCTTGGGGGGCCCTTTTGGGGAGGCGCTCCTGGGCAGCCGTAAAGTCCTCTTGTTGGGGGGTCCTCTTGGGGCCCTCTGGGGGGCCTCCTGGGCCGCCTGGGGGGCCTCGTGGGGGGCCCTTATGGGGCGCCCTCTTGGGGAGCCCTCGTGGGGCGCTCCTTGGGCTGCCTTGGGGCCCTCTTGTTGGGGGGTCCTCTTGGGGCCCTCTGGGGGCCTCTTGGGGGGCCCCTATGGGGCGCCCTGTTGGGGAGCCCTCGTGGGGCGCTCCTTGGGCTGCCTTGGGGCCGTCCTGGGGGTCTCTTGGGCTCCAGGGCGCGCCAGGCTCTCGCCGGGCCGACGTCGGCCTTGGCCTCCGGTCTCCTCGCGCCTGGCCGCGGCGCTCCGAGGGCGCAGGTCATCCGCCGTCGGGCGACTCCCCACCACCAGCGGCACTCCACTCGGAGACGCACCGACCTGGGACGCACAAGGACACACTAGTACTAAACGTCCTCGTTGGTGGCGCGCGTCCGACCTTAACATATAGTAGACTCATATTGTAATCATTCATTGTCACTGGGTGCGTGGCTGAAGTGGGGATCTGTGGTGAGGATTATGTTTGTTGCGTTGTTGTTGTCGAACTCTCATTCTTGAAAAATAATTATTGTTGACCCCCCCTACCGGTGCACATTGATTTTTTTAACTGAAGTGCCCCCCCCGGGGTTCGCACCTTGTTTTTTGTCAAAGAAAATCTTCCTGCTCAAACTGGACCCCTGGCCCCCGGGTTACAACAACGGCTCCCGCCTGAGACTTCCTCACAATTTAGCCAAGACCCCCGCTCCCGCCCGAGACTTCCTCGCATTTTATTTCAGAATCGCGCTCTCGCTTGGGAACTCCTTGCGATTTATTCCGGAATCGCTCCTCCTGCGTTCTGGAGTCGCGCTCTCGCTGGAGACTTGCTTTCAATTTACTGAAGAATAGCGCCCTTGCGTTGTTTTTTTTTTGCAATTTACTCCAACGCCGCGCTCCCGATACCCAGGCACCCAGGAGTCGCGCTCACGCTTAGGACTCCTTCACAGATTACCTAGGAATCGGGATATCGCTGCCCTTCGTGGCCCCGTTGCAGCCCTTCGTGGCCCACTCGCTTTGTTTCGTGGCCCCGTTGCAGCCTTCGTGGCCCCCTCGCTTTGTTTCGTGGCCCCGTTGCAGCCCCTCGTGGCTTCCTCGTTGCCCTTCGTGGCCCCGTGGCAGCCCTTCGTGGCCCCCTCGCTTTGTTTCGTGGCCCCGTTGCAGCCCTTCGTGGCCCCCTCGCTGCCCTTCGCGGCACAGTTGCAGCCCTTCGTGGCTCCGTTGCAGCCCTTCGTGGCCCCCTCGCTGCCCTTCGTGGCCTCCTCGCTGCCCTTCGTAGCCCCCTCGCTTTGTTTCGTGGCCCCATATGTGTATGCCCTTCGTGGCCCCCGCTCGTTCGCGCCCGTGGTGGCCCCATATGCATGCCCTTCGTGGCCCCGGTGTCGCCCTTCGTGGCCCCCTCGCTGCCCTTCGTGTCCCCGTTGCTGCCCTCAGTGGCCCCGTCCTTACCCTCCGCGGCCCAACATACGTATGCCCTTCGTGGCCCCCGCTCGTTCGCGCCCGTTGTGGCCCCATGTGCATGCCCTTCGTGGCCCCGCTGTCGCCGCTTGTGGCCCCCTCATTGTCCTACGTGTCCCCGTTGCTACCCTCAGTGGCCCCATCGTTGCCTTCTGTGGCCCCGCATTATCTGCCCTTCGTGGCCCACGCTCGTTCGCGCTCTTCGTGGCCCCATACGCATTCGCTTCGTGTCCCCGCTGTCGCCCTTCGTGGCCTGCTTCGTGTCCTTCGTGGCTCTGCTGTCGTTCTCTCTCGCTCTCGCTTTCGCTCGTCGTCGTCGTCGTCGCCGTCGCCGTCGTTGCCGTCGTCGTCGACGTCGACGTCGTCGTCGTCGTGGTCGTCGGTCCCCTGTCCGTCCATCTTGGGGTCGGGTCGACGGTCCGCGGCCGCCCCGCCGATCAGCGCTGCCGCTGGCCAGGCCGACGGTCCGCGGCCGCCCCGCCGCTTGCTGGGGCCCGGCCTGCAGGGAAGAAAGGTATACCCCCCAAAAAGGGTTCGATCGAAGACGAAAAGGGCGGGTATCGAGGGTTTGGGAAATTCGCGTTATTCGACACTCGAGCAGAGAAGGGCGAACAGTGTTAAAATGATTGTTGCTGTTGTTGTTGTTGTTGTTGCTGTTGTTGTTGTTGCTGTTGTTGTTTGGTTGCTTGGTTGCTTGCTTGCTTGTTTGCTTGCTTGCTTGCTTGCTTATTTGTTTGTTTGTTGTCGTCGTCCCACCCGCGACCCACCCGCAACCCACCCCGCGACCCAAACCTCGACCAACCCCGCGACCCACCCCGCGACCCAAACCGCGACCCAACCCGCGACCAACCCCGCGACCCACCCCGCGACCCACCCCGCGACCCACCCCGCGACCCACCCGCGACCCAACCATCGACCCAACCCGCGACCCAACCCGCGACCAACCCCGCGACCCACCCCGCGACCCACCCCGCGACCGACCCCGCGACCCACCCGCGACCCAACCATCGAACCACCCCGCGACTCACTCGCGATCCACCCACGACCCAACAATGACCCACCCGCGACCCATTTGCGACCCACCCGCGACCTACCCACATTGGTTGAACGGAAAAATCGGCGTCTGCGGGCTCGTTTATATTCGTGAAACTTTGGCGGCTGCGGCGGGCTTCTTCAGAGTCTCGCAAACTGCCGACGTCTACACCGCCCCCTCATTCTTATCCGCATCTGCGGGGTGCTACGGATATCGTTTCCCGACCGGTGTGGCCAAAAAACGCCCGCCACGACGCATACACTAAAAGATTTCTCGGTGCGTGCGTCGCCCCTGGGGGGCGACGCACACATAGTATTAATATGTTGGGGTGACGCCGATGACCCGGGTCAATGCAAACACGGGCCAGTCGGGCTATGCAAATCCTGCAAAATCCTGCAGGATCCCGCGCACTGGACCGGGTCAGATCCTACCAGGATCTTGCGCACTGGCCCGAGTCAATGCAGCCCTGGCTCGGCAGGATCCTGCAAGATCTGGGACCCCCCTTCCAATCGCAGACTGATGCGCGCACACTGCCCACTCCCGAGACCACAGTCACTTATAAACAACTCGGAATCCGCGCTCCCGAGGCCACGATCCCCCATAAAACAACGATGTGATTTCACCCCGAGCTTCCAAGACGGTCCAGGCAGGCAACCAAAGAAACCAAAATGGCCCAAGATACCTCGAAGACGGCCCAGGATAGTCCCAAGGCGGCCCAAGATGGCTTCAAGACGGTGCCTCCCAAAGAGCTCCAAAGGGCCACTAAAGGACCCCCAACAGGGCTCGAAGAAGCTTAAATCACTGAATACGGCCTCAGAGGATCCCAAGACGGCCCCTAGCGACACCCAAGACTGCCCCCACTCAGAAGGCCAAGACAGCCCGAAGACGGTACAAATGAGTTTCACGAGAAATGAAGTCGAACGGTGACACATGTGACGGGCTTCCTCTTCCTCCTTCTCCTGCTCCTACTCCTACTCCTGCTCCTGCTTCTCCTCCTCCTCCTCCTCCTCCTCGTCATCATCATCATCATCATCATCATCATCATCATCAGCATCAGCATCAGCATCAGCATCAGCATCAGCATCAGCATCAGCATCAGCATCAGCATCAGCATCAGCATCAGCATCATCATCATCATCATCATCATCATCATCATCATCATCATCATCATCATCATTATCCTCATCGCCCTCATCGCCTCCATCGCGACCATCCCAAACTTTGTAGCTGAAGACACGATGTGTCATACGTGACGGCCTCCCGTACTCAGAACGCTGGACTGTCGCGGCGGCGGAAGCTGCCACCGGCAACTTGACAACGCATCATACGATTATCGTTTGCACGATGCTGTCAGATGGCCGCGCATCACTTTGTGCACGATCAGATGCTCCGTGGGCATGAGCAAGCCTTATGTTGCATCCTCGGGGGACCTTGTCTGTCCCGTCGCGGCCCTGTCCGCGTCGAATCCGCGTCGAATCCATGTCGGACGCGTCGGATCCGTGTCGAATCCGGGTCGAATCCGCGTCGAATCCACGCCAAATCCGCGTCGAGTCCGCATCGAGCACGCGTCGGGCCCCCGAAAAGACACCCATTTTTGGGACCGGCGAGGTCCCCCGAAGATGCAATAGAGCAAGCCGACACCACCGTGCCAGCTGAACAAACACATCCTACGAGTCGCGCCTCCCTCTGCGGGCGGGCAGTAACCCCGGCACCTTCGCGAAAGAGGACGGGGCGCGAGCGAAGCCGGCTTTACTCTCTCCAAGCGATGGTGTTGCTGCTTGTGAGCCTGCTGCGACTGGGTGATACAAGAGGGGGAGAAGGAGGAGGAGGAGGAGGAAGAGGACGGGGAAAAATAATAAGAATGACAATAAGAAGACGAAGAGGAGGAGGAGGAGGAGGAGGAGGAGGAGGAGGAGGAGGAAGAGGGTGTAAACTTGCTGCCCGCTTCGTCTCGGCCCGCTCGCCTTGCTCCCCTTCTTCACCGCATGAGGCCCCTGCCGCCGGAAGCAGCGCGGCGGCACCCGGAAGCTACAACAAGCTACCACGGCCGAGATGCTAGATCGACGGCCTCTGCAGGGCGTTGTAGTCCGCGATGGCCTTCTGGCACCACTCTCGCATCCAGGCGCCGCACTGGTCCAAGTAGCGTGGCTCGGCCTGAAAGCTGCAGCTCGCTCCGTCGCAGAATCGCGGCTGCGCCCACCACGGCATGCACTCGTCCTTCGCAAAGACCTTCGCGCCCACTGCAGTCTCGCACGCCATGTCCATGTAAGGCTTGCAGGTCGAGTCCTTGTGCAAGCCAGCCTTTCCCCACTTGACCTTGACCCTCACCTCGACAAAAGAGTGATTGAGCTCTGTGACGGTCAAGCCGTCGCCCTCGCCGTCTGACAACGGAAACCTCTGGCTGAAAGGGCACGCAAGCAGGTCCTTTGCCTTTTGCGCGTAATCGTGAAACTTGAACTGTTTCCACCAGCTTTCCAGCCACCGATGGAAAGTAAATGTGGTAAAGAAGTCAATGATTGACACACATAGCACCTGGCAACTCGCCGGATTGTTCTCAAAGCATGAAGGCGCCTCCATGCAGTGCCTGCCGCTTACGTCGACCCTGCGGCCAGGCGTGTAGACCTCGAACAGGAGAGAATCCCACCTGCCCTCTGGGCGCGAATGGTTTACCGAGTTGCCTCTTCAAACCCCCTCCTTCCAATTCGGGGAGGGGTTTATCCCTCCCCCTACCCCCTCCCCTGGACCTGGACGGGGCGTTTCGCGACTCATTAGAGCGTCCAAGACGGCCTCGGCGAGAAAGCAAACGTCATTGTTGCTACTAAGGTGTTGGACAACATTTCGCCTCCTGGGGGGATCTAATCCGAGCCCTTTAGGGCGTGAGTGGTTTAGCGATGATCCTCTTCAGGGAGGAATTTACCCCTCCCCGACCCCCCCCCGCTAGGTCTGGGCGGAAGGGGTCTGGGCGAAGAGGCTCCCGGGGGCACCCAAGATGCTCCAAAGAGGCTCCCGCGACGGCCAAGAGGCCCTCAAGACGCACCAGAAGGCCTCCAAGAAGCTGTCAAGAGGCATCCGAAGAGACTCCGAGAGGCATCATGGGGCCTCTGGCCGTTCTTCTCGCCCTCTTCCTCCTCCTCCTCCTCCTCCTCCTCCTCCTCATCTACCTCATCCGTCTGTTCTCCTCCTCCTCCTCCTGCGCCTCCTCCCCCTCCTCCCCCTCCTCCTCCTCCTCCTCCTCCTCCTCCTCCTCCTGCGCCCCCCTCCTCCTCCGATTCTTCCTCCATCCTCACACTCTTGGGATATGAAGGCTTCCCCAGCCCTTCACTCCACTGCATGCCCCTCCACACCCCTGATCAAGGCAACTCATCTGGGCATCGTTTCTGGATGGGCTGGTAGGGTTTTCGCGAAGCGTCTAGAATAGTCGATGAGAGGCGCATCGTCGGAACTCTCCCTTGTCACGAAGTCGATGTCGCGTTCCACAGTGGCCCGCAGTGCTGCCCACTGCGCCCGCATCTCGGTGCTCGCAGCTTGCGCCATCGGATTCATACCGAGTTCTGTCAGCTTCTGCATGAAATCAAGACGCGCTTTACTCTTCGCCCACAGAGGCTTCACGTCGTAGTATGTGGCTGCGCCCAACGGTTGGAGCTCAGCCGCCGACCGGGAAATCACCAGCCCTCGCAGTTCAGCGCTCGCCGGCAAGACTACCCAATATCGGTCATTGTGCACGAATGCCAGCACGGGTATGTTCAAGCAGGTGCGATTGAGCGCTGCCTCTGCCCAGCAAGCATCCGACGAACCAGGCTGGCAGTCTGCGCCTGCAAGATCGGCGTGTCGCGCCAGGGGACCTATGAGGCGATCGGCGAACTCCTCGTACTCTTGCTCTCTGACGCTCTTCGCAAGGAAGCGCCCGTCTCCAGAGATCACAAACAGAGAACCCGAGCGCGAGGCAGCGTCTTTCCCCTTGACCGTGGCGCTCACAAAAGACTTCGCTACCGCGGCAAGGGCCTGCTTTGCTAACGCCGGCTTGGCCACGAAAGGAGACATGGCGCCAGACCTTTCGTCCATGAACCCGCCAAAGGCTCGTCGCACGCCGCTCACCAACTCGGAATCCGACAGACGCTCTGCCATAGATCGGATTATCGCAGCAACGTGAGCGGCAACCTCCGAAGCTGTGACATTGTCGAACATGTGGTCAGCAGCGACCTCCTGGCACGTGTAGGCATTTCCGCCTTCATTCAACATGCAAGATGTTCCATTCCGGCATTGGCCGTCTTCATCACACTGGGTTCCCTTTGGGATGAAACATGCCCCCTCCTCGTTCCATTCCACCAGTTTATCCGGCTTCCGACCAGCCAGTCTGAAACAACTTAAAGCCACAAATACAAACCTCCCTTCAAGGTCCGTTACCTGCTCGTGAGGGCAACCGTCAGAGAACAGCCAGCCACCGCCTCTGCAGCTCTGGCCAACCGCTGCAGGGCTTCCTACACTCTGGGCGAGCGCTGGCTGCGTGGCAAGCTCCAGTGAGGTGCGGAATCCGTGGGCAGAACTCAAAGAAGGCACAAGCAACAGCGGAGGTATTCTATGCATGACGTCCCAACTGGGACATACACAGTGCTGGCAAACAACGATACGGAGACTA
This sequence comes from Prorocentrum cordatum, assembly GCA_963575745.1. Taxonomy (NCBI): domain Eukaryota; class Dinophyceae; order Prorocentrales; family Prorocentraceae; genus Prorocentrum; species Prorocentrum cordatum. The sequence continues at coordinate 18,286 of CAUYUJ010007464.1, read as the reverse complement.
CACTAAGGGCACAAAGTGACTCGACCCCACCTGATAGGCGGCTGCAGTCGGGCGCGCTTGAATCACAATCGCAGCGGAGGGGGCGCGCCGGGGCGGGGCAAAAGCGGCTGGAAGGCGGTCCCTTCTGGGCTTCAACAGAGATCGGGGCCGGCAGGTGTGGAGCCGGCAGGTTGCTGTTGATGATGCCTTCCCGCTCACGTTTCACTGCAGCGCCATCTCGATGGCTCTGAATGCGCGATCCCATGTGGCCCCACGGCAAGATTGTGGCGCCCGCTTGCCACGGGCCGTAACACCTCTGGGTGTCCAGGGGCACGTGGAAGCCACAGTGTCGTACCCCCAGGGACACTCCGAAAACTTGCAGGACTAACATTGTTTCGCGCCCCAGGCCAAGAAAGAACACACACACACACACACACACACTTGACACGAAGTTTCGTGTGCTGCATGGGTGGGTATCCTAGGGTGCCCTCAGATGGTCCCAAGTTTGCCCCAAGGGGCCTCCAATATTGACTCCCATGATGAGGGCGCTTCAGAGACATCCTCCGACGTCGTATTTATTGCGGGACGTTGGCCCCACGACGCGGATCTCGACACCTTCCCCAGGATTTGTCTTTAATCCCGATTTGTTTGAGGGACAATGTGCTAAGGGTCCCTGGAGGCCGAAAAACTGCCAAATAGCTTCCGTCGCGACTCATGTTCGGGGCGATGACATCTTGCTGTTATCTCTCTGTATATAAGTATGTAGATATACACATATACATATACACATATACATATACAGATCTGCGAATGCACATACATGTGCGTATGTGTATGTGCGTGTGCGTGAAGCCGCCACCAGGCCTCGAGGCGCGAGTTGGAGCGTCCTCAGGTTGTTGGAGTTCTGAGTTCCCGGGCGTGTCCATTTGAGCAATCGAGTACCAGGGGCCCCCAGGGGCGCGCATCGCGTGCCGCCGCGTGCCCCCCGAGGGGGGCTTCTCGTCGGCCTTCCTCCGAGGCCCAAGGGAGCCACGGCGGGCGAAGAGGGCCCCGGGAGGCTCCCAACACGGCCCAAGAGGGCCCCGATGGCCAACGAGGGACGCAGGGAGGAGGAGGAGGAGGAGGAGGAGGAGGAGGAGGAGGAGGAGCAGGAGGAGGAGGAGGAGCAGGAGGGGAAGGAGGAGGAGG
>CAUYUJ010007464.1:0-12500 GCA_963575745.1 Prorocentrum cordatum | reverse complement strand
CTCGAAGGCTAGCACCACCCCCAGGTTGTCTCCTGGATACAACTTGCGAACGCCAGCGCCAGGCCGCCCCCGCGCGCCCCGATGCAGCATGGCCACTGCCGCTCGGGCCTCAAACATGGCGGCGTGCTCCGCTGCTCTCCAGCGGCCCCGAAGGGTGACACGCCAATCCCGCTTGTCAAGCAGGCGCCTCGGGATCTCGGGGAAGCCTTCCACCTCCTCGAACTCCCCCCCCCACCCCCCCCCCAAGAGCTCCGACTCCTCCTCGTCGAAAGAGTCCAAGCCAGCCTGATGCAAGGCGCGGGCTCTGGCTGAGGCCGAAGTCAACTTGCATCTTGACCTTCCGGGCACGCGTCCGTGTAGGGCTGCGACTTCAGCTCCCCACCACGTAGAGCAGCTTCCCCACCCGCTTTCGCTCGCGTCGCTGGCGTCGACCACTCCGCTCCAGGGCAACCCCCATGAAGCGATCAACAGCGGCATGGGCCCCAAGAAGGCGGTAAACTCGGCCCTCGCCGAGCTCCACATCGGAAAGAGCCCCGTGGGGTAGGCCTGCGCGAACTTGTACACAGCGTGAAAGACGGAGATCGTCTGCCTCACGAGCAGACCGACGCTGGTGCAATGCCCCGCGAATACCTCGACCATGTGTGTGGAGACCTTCCGCCGTGCCAGCAGCCAGCGCAACCCAACGTCCAGCCGCCAGCGGCGCGCCACGGCAAGCCGCGTCTCGCGCCTCTCAGCATCCAGCTCCACCCCAGGCTCTCCATCGCGTTCGGTTCCTCCAGGCGGTCGCGCAGCATCAGGCCTGCCCGCTCGAAGGACTCGCGCGCGCCCGCGAAGCCAGCCGCGCCCGCATCCCTCCCCGCACTGATCGCGCCGAGGTTGTCCACGCGCACTTAGTGCGCGGCTGCCGCGCCCTCCCGCAGCACCGCGGGGCCGCGGCGATCCGCCATCGGCGGCGCCAGCTCCAGCCCAGGCCCTTGCGCCGCATGGCACTCGGTTCACGCTCTGCGCCACCGCAGGGCTCCAGCTGAAACCCATCGGGAAGGTGGCGCAGCAAGGCCACCACAGCTCCTCCTCGGAGCCGACGTCCAGACCAGAGCGGCCCAGCAGATCGGCAGCCCGCGCCGACAGAGGCGGCGTCGCAAAGAACTCCACGAGCTCCTCCCGCATCCGCAGCCGGTGGAAGCAGTCCGCGACGTCCGCCTGCGCCATGTGCACGTGGGCGACCTCCCCTTGGAGCTCGATTGGCCCCAGGCCCTCAGTGGTAACTGTACTCCAGGGGGTGGCAGAACAAGTCTGTTAACAGGTCTCGCATCCGTGATTATACGAAAGGTCCCACTCTTCTTCTTGATGAAGAACACTGAGATAAAACACTTGGGGGCCTTCGTCCGATGAATCACGCCCTTTTGGTCAAGCTGGCGCACGGACCTCCTGCAGAGCCGAGGCGACGACTCCAAGCGGCGGTCCATGTACGGCTTAACAGCCCCAAAAGCGTGATCGAGCTCGCTCAACTCCTCGGAACTCCGCCGATTACGTTCGATAAACCTCTCGAGCAAAACGCGGGCGTGTGTGCCCCCGATCAAGTCTGCGTACCTCGCGTCGCGGACGTCAGCGGGGAGCGACACCTTGCCCTCCTCGTAGGGTGTCGCAGTCGTGTGCGCCTGGTCGTACACCGACTCGGCGCGGAGAAGCGCGCGGCTTCCTCCTGAGAGACACTGTGGCGAGGCGGCCTCCAGCTGTGGACAGCCTTCAGCACCCGCTCGTAGATCTCTCGATGGACGGGGGCGGCGATTGCGGGGGCTCGACATACCTCAGCAGCGACTCCGCAGCCCGACATCCAGTTTAAAGCATGCAAAACTTCGTTGGCCCTGTTGCCCAACGCGCGCCGACGCCCGACTCGTTGACGTACCCCACGGGAGAGACCACGAGCAGGGGGCTCTGTCTCGAGCAACGGCACAGGAAAAATCTTCTCGAGGTTGAAATGCTCCTTCGGGTACGGCTCACCAGTCTCATATGCGTGCTGTGTCCGCCGGTGGTCCCAGACACAGCCGCCTCGATCACTTCCTCCCCCCTACGGCAACAGTCTTGTAGCTGTCGCCCTTGCTGCGAAGCTCTCTGACCTCCTGCCGCTGTTCCTCAACCTCGGTCTCCTCCTTGGCCCGTCGGACCGCGAAAATCTTCAAATCGGGCCACGCCACATCCGACAAGCTCGCGAGTCCCGAGAGGTACTTCGCGTTCTCGAAGCTAGGCTTGTTCGGATCGGCCTCGAAGGCGTCGACCATGGTCTGCACTCGCAAGCAGGGGGGCTCTGCAATCGACAGCGACCCGAGGTTGAGCTGGTCATGGCACCCTGCGAACTCCAAAGGAGTCTATGATTGTCCTCAACTCATAGTACACACGATCGCCGCTCGCGATCTCCTTACTCTGCGCCCACCTGTCCAGCCAGACAGACGGCACACATCCAGTTCTCTCCATTTGGGCGCAGAACTGGGTCGCAGTCGGGGGCATGTCGGCCGGCCAGTCCGAGAAGACGTGTCGCGACATCTCCGCCTCCACTCCCCGCCAGGTCTTGTACCCCTTGCCCTGAGCATCGAAGCCTACGACCACTGTGCGAACGTCTCCATCAGTGTTGGGGCTGCTTCCACCTCCGCCCTGATAGCCAGTGCCGGCTATCAGGTCGCCGACGCCGACCTCCAGCTGCTCGCCGACGCGCTCCCAGTCCAACGACTGGTCTACCACCGCCCAGACCCTCCCCTCGGGAGGCGACCGCAGCGCGGTGGCCACCGTCAGCCCTGCGGGCAAACCGTCAGCCCCAGCAGCAGGCAGCGCGTCCACGCCCACAGCGACTCCCCCTGCAGCCCCCCGCCACGTCCCGATCGGTCTCTCGTGCCCTCCAGGGCTGACGCACACTGAGATCACGGGCAGAGGGGCGCCTGTCGCCGCCAGGGCCGTTTCCTCGCGAGCCTCCGCCATCAGCGTTCTCAGCTCTCGCGTCCCAGGGCATTCCTTGGGACGGTACACGCTCTCTCGCAACCCGCCTGGCCGCGCGCCGTCACGGGCCCCGTGCGTCTTGGCGGGCCCGTCCTCGTAGCCCACGACGCTCTTGGCGTACGCGTGCCCGTCGGGAGTCAGTATCATCCAGACGCTCTCCTCGGCCCTCGACCAGAGACACATCCTCTCGGGCCACACCGAGTCGTCCTCGTTCCGCGCCAGGTACGCCTCTCCTGGCCGCCGCCGTCCCCAGAGCTCCCGCGCCGCCCCGCCGCCCGCCGATGCCACCAGCGTCCTAGCGTCGACGACGGCAGGCGGACACAACGAAACCAACGGTGTTGATCGCCACGGCGAGGCAGACGAGCAGAGCCACCAGTCCGCTCGCCGTCGACGGGCTCCCCGCCGACGGCACACTTCCTCAAGTCGAACTCCTCCGTGGGCAGCGTGGGCGGACCAGTCAGGCTTGTACAAGGCGGACGCACGGGCCAGGGCCCGCCATTGCCAGGGCAATGGATCTGCAGAGGCTGAGTGAGGGGCGGTCGAAAGACTGCCTCGAGGAAGGCCACAAAGACCGCCCCTGTGCTGGCGGCCTGCCCGCGATTCATCCCGCGAGAAACTTGAGAGAAAACGGTTGCGGTTGACAGACGCAGAGGCAACCTGACTCCGAGCAACTCCCATTCAACCCTGTGCACGCACATCAATATTTTGGACATCTGGATCTTGTCTTGGGGGGGACACGCTTCCTCTCCATCGATCGTCGTCCACAAAGAATGAGACAAGGGCAGGATGGCACAACTGAAGGGGCCCTGGGACACACAAACAAATACACACAAACAACGGGATTCCCAATACTTTCCCATCTCTTCTGGGTTTCTGTCTTCCCCCCCACCGCCCATGTCTTCCCATATCTTCTGGGGAATCGTCGATTGATTGTGTCAGTGTGTTTGTTTCCCCTCATGCACAACAAAAACAACGGCCGAGGGTTATGTTGTTCCCATCCTACTCAAGGACCGCATCCCAGAAATAATTCCGAGCACCCCGACAAATGTCAAAAGAGTGTCGAAACAGTGTCGAAACGGTGTCGGGCGAGTGTCTCCCAGGACCCGACGCGTGAAAACCCTCGAGTTTCGGTACTTTTCTGGCGCTCGAAATTCTTTCTGGTGATCAAGGCTAAATTAGGCTAAAGTAGGTTGGAGCATCATAATCTTGAGCTGTTTCCTGACGGTCTGGGGCCGAAAACGTCAAGAACTGCCCGCCCTGTGTGCCCTCGCTGCGCGACGGGGTCTGGGCACCTTGCACCCCCCGCGTGCGCACCGCCGAGAGAGGAGGAGGAGGAGGAGGAGGAGGAGGAGGAGGAGGAGGAGGAGGAGGAGAGGGAGGAGGAGGAGAGGGGAGGAGGGGGAGGGAGGAGGAGGGAAGGAGGAGGAGAGGAGGAGGAGGAGGAGGAGGAGCGGAGAGAGAGGAGCCGGCAGGAGGGAGGGGGAGGAGGAGGATCGAGGAGGAGGAGGAGGATCGAGGAGGAGAGGCTGGAGCGCCATAAGCCGAGGGGACCTCGGGCAGCCCCCGGGAGAGCCGGCGGGCCCGGGAGGCCGCCGCGGCCGCCGCGGCCTCCGTCTGCAGGAGCGCTCCGGACCGCTCCCCGAGGGCTCCTCCTCCTCCTCCTCCTCCTACCTCCTCCTCTCCGCCCCTCTCCTCCTCCTCCTCTCCTCCTCCTCCTCCTCCCCTCCTCCTCCTGCTCCTCCTCCTCCTAACTCCTCCTCCTCCACTATCATGGCCCAGCCCGAGTGCTCCACTCGGGCTGGGCGGAACCGCCATGCTTTTTTGGGGGGACGCCCGAAGTGGGCACGGAAAGAATGGGCACAGTGCCCAACAACAGATGTTGTCCCAAACCAACAGCGGCCGCTGTTGGGCAGGCGGCCTTCTGTCTCAAGCGGACACAGCCCACGGCGACACCGACGGCGAGCCCTGTTCAAAATGAACAGGAACTGCTGTTAGGCATTGTACCCATTCTTTCCGTACCCATTTCGGGCGTCCAGACTTTTGATCCAGGACTCGCGCTTGCCACAATCAGTGGAAGCGCCCGAATTCGATTTGGCAACTCCGACGCGTCGGACCCAACAAAAGGGGGGGATAGCAAAGGGGGGTTTGAGAATCAGCTCATGTAGCTGGGGCCGAAACCAGCTGCATGCAGCAGATTTCGTACCCCCCCCTTTCCGAATCCCCCCCCTTCGTCCGGCCCGATCCACAGGGGAGGCCAGTCCACAGGAAACCTTCCACAAGAAGCCCATACCTGAGACCCCAGGACGTCCACGGATTTCTGGTGCGGGAGCGTCGCGCTTTCCATCGCGAGGCCACCGAAACACAAGAAATCCAGGGCACCCTGGAGGCAAGCAGGGTGTTTCTGGGCATGGGCCTCCGCTGTAGGATGGGGAGGCAGGGGAGCGAAGACGCCCACGGCGGCATCATCGGGGGCGGCCAGGAGGGGGGCGTCCAAGAGGGGGTGGGCGCAAGTCATGGCCGGCGGCATGTGCGCGGCCCAGGGGGGGGGGCGCGTCGGGGACGTCTTGAAATAAGAAGAGGCGCCACGAAGTCTGAGGAGACATCATGGCTCATGCCATGATACCCACCCACCCCTAGTCATCACCCCCCTCTTGGCCGCCCCCGATAGAATGGGGAGGGAGACAAGCCAAGGCGTCCACGGCGGCATCAAAATCGAATACCGACCGATCCGATAGCGAAGCCGAAAAACCCGCTGGAGCCGACGGACGGGAACCAGCCCAGAGAGGCGCCGCAACGGACCGAACCAAGCCAAGCCGACCGAATGCAGACGACTGCGAGGCAGCCGAGTCAGCCGGGCCTCGGACACCCTCGGGAGGGAAGGGGGAGGGACGGAGGGGCAAGGTTGGATGGGGGATGGGGGGGTTGGAGGGGGGAGTACGTCAGGTCCGTGTCGTGCCGACTTCGGCGTCGGTTTCCGACACCGCGGGAATCGTTCAACCTTGAACGATCGGCCGCTTCCGAAACGTCCAAAATCGTTCCACATCGAACGGTTCTGGGTCGCCCGCGGCGTTCCACGTTGAACGCCGCTGGCGGGGTCGCCGCCAGTGGACACGACACGAACCGACCGTAGGGAGAGGAAAACGGAGGGCACGAGGGCACGGAGGGCACGAGGGGAGGGAGGATGGATCTCGAGCCCCCCGACCGACGAGATCAGCTGCACGCCAGGGTAACCCTAGGCTTGTGGACGCCTCGACAATGGACACTCTAACAATCCTATCATTGAATTCACAATGTACTTAACATTTGTAAGCCATGCTCTAAACACGTTTCAAACATGTATTTTTTTTACATCGTACACATATGTTTGAAACATGTTGAAGACACCTGGAAATTCTTTGGCAGCACGCTTCCTCTCCATTAATCGACTCCCACAACCCTAGGCAAGAGAGGCCGCTGGTGCGCTGCCCACTGGTTGGGGGAGCCGCGGAACACTACACCTGAGCGCGCAGGACGCTGCCAACCATCGCATCGCGCCCACCCATCGCATCGGGCGGGTGCCCGCCCGAAGCGGCAGTGGCGGAAGGTCGCTCTTACGGGGGGGGGCGTGGAAGAAGTAGAATTTGGAGTGCCATCGCTGCTTGGGTAGGGTAAAAACCGCGTGTGGCCAAGGCCATCGGTAGGAACGTGATCTTTGTAGCCGACGTGATCTCTTCACGCCGCCAGAACGGGGCCCAGGGCACGCGGCCCTCTGGGAGCAGAGGCGCCCAGTGCGCCCGCACGACATGGGCACTGGCGAGAAGGCCACCCCTGCGTGTGGCCGACGGAAGCGCTTCACGCCACCAGGAGGAGGAGGAGGAGAAGGAGGAGGAGGCTCTGGATGACGACGAGATGTGCCGAGATCGATGCACCAAACCAAAACGATAATCATAATGACGAAGGAAAATCACTGCTACCGATCGCCTCGAGCGAAGATGGGCACATGCTTCTTGACACAATTCCCCACCTTCTCACCTGACGGACACCGCCCATGGATGAGGTACCTACGCTTGAAGTGCATCGCGGACCCCAGGGGCGGTCTCCCAAGACAAGGTTTGAATAATAAAAAGGCCCTAGAGAAAAAAAAAAAAAAAAAAAAAAAAAAAAAAAAAAAAAATAGCAGCACAAACGAGACACCAAACCATGGGACCAAAAAAAAAAAAAAAAAAAAATAGCAGCACAAACGAGACACCAAACCATGGGACCAGTCTGCCAGAGCTTGTGGGACGGGTGCGCTTCGCGGACCCCTTTGAGGCCCCAAGGCACGGAGCGAGAGCCAAGCCCCGACGACGACCTCGGTTATCTCCGTACCGCCCGCACACCCGCCGCCCCTGGAAGCGCTGAGTTAAGTGGCCCCCGTCCTCACTTAGGACAAGACTAAGGCCACGCACAGGCCTTCCCTCACTCACTTACTGAGCGTCCTTCCAACCCCCTGTTTGACACAGCCTGAGGATGCGAAGCACGCACTTCAGTATCAGTGGGACCGCCGCCTCCCTGAGTTCTCGCAACTTCTCTCGTGGCAGCTGAAGGGGGTGGCAGTCGGCGCCCAGCTTCGCAGATCTTACCCGCAGCACAAGTTCCCTTCCAACTGGAGATGACAACGCTACGGTTGATGGCCTGCGTCCTCGACATGTGCGAGGAAATCCAGATCACGTCAATCTCCGAGGCGCCAATGTCGTGCACGACGTCCCCGAACACTGGCCACAACTCAATGGCAATGTCAGCTGCAGCCGTATGTGTAGCCTTCCAACATGTCTGCTTAAAATCTTTGTAGTCCGTCACGATAGTGATGCGCCCTTCGGACTTGTGCTTCAACGCTCGGATCACGGCCCAAATCTCACTAACACCTGAAATTTGCCACGGGTAGGGTACAAGCCCCGACGCAGCAGCAACCGTACCTTCCGCATCATTGATCATCGCGAAAGACCAGCCAGCAAGAGCACGAACTTCGCAGTGCGGAAAGATACAAGTGCCATCCGTACATACCACTCCACTGATCAATCCACTAACCGTGCACACATGCCAGTTGAGCAGGCCCTCCGTGGTCGGCAGGGGCGAGTCGAATGTAGGATCGGGCATCAGCCCCTTGCGCGTGAACGTAGTGATGGCATGATCCTGTCCGTGCTCACGCCTGCCCCACAGCAGCAGCTTTCGCTCCTCTGCCGTCCAACTTTGCCTCTTCACTGCATGCCAGTCGCGCCTGGAAATCCGATGAGAGCCCGTGCACTCTCCAACGCCACAAATCGCACAGGTAGGGCTCGCCACGGCCCTGGCATTGCACAGCCGCGCCTGACCCCCCAAAACAAAAATCGGACTAGCCCAGCTCCTCTGAAGTCATCTCGCCAATACAGAGCACTGATGAGATCTTAGGCAGGCTGCAATAAGGGCGGCCCCATGAGGCCCTCCATGCCGCGACTCTTTAGTATCTCGACCAGCAGACGCCTCTGTGTAGCTTGATTGACAGTATTCTTGAACGTAGACGCGGTCCCAACCCATGGAAGTCCAGCGCCGCTCCTCTTTCAGTAATCCAGCGCCCCCAAGAAACAGCATGCCGCGACGGCCACTTCAAGGTCACGACGACGGCCCCTGCTGCTGGCCCTTGAACTCCGCGCCAGGACCACACATGGACCACCGGCCGCCCGGGTCGCGCCCGGACCCCGGACCCCGGACCCCGGACCCCGGACCCCGGACCCCGGACCCCGGACCCCGGACCCCAGACCCTGGACCCCGGACCCCGGACCCCGGACCCCGGACCCCGGACCCCGGACCCTGGACCCCGGACCCCGGACCTCGGAGCCCGGAGCCCGGAACCGGCAGCCTGGAGCCTGGACCCCGGAGCCCGGGCCCCGGACCCTGGACCCCGGACCCCGGACCCTGGACCCCGGACCTCGGACACCAGCCCCCGGACCCCGGACCCCGGACCCCGGACCCCGAACCCCGGACCCCGGACCCCGGACCCCAGACCCCGGACCCCGGACCCCGGAAATCGAGAGCCGGTTTAGCTTCCCCCAGCACGGCGTACGCACGGCTCTCGGCACGGCGCCCAGCACCGCACACAGCACAGCACCTGGCACGGCACAGCACGGCAACACCCTGCCACATAACATGGAACCTAAGGCGGCCCCGAAGCGCACGCCCATCAGAACCCGAAGGGTGATTCTTCAAGGGAGGCCTTGCCTTGAAGGGCGGGAGCTCTTTCAAAATGAACTTCTCGCTTGAGCTCCCTTTGATGCTCTCCGGAGGTGTCCCAGGGAAGGGCGCCGTGCGAGGCCGTCTGGGGGCTGAGGGGGCAACTAGAGAAGGCCACAGGATGAGGTTGAGGGCGGTTCCTTTTTCATTATCCCGGCAAAGCAACCTAACAACGATGTGTAGAAGCATAGCTGGAAACATTGCCTGTGGTATTCATGTAAGAGCGCTGTTGTAGAATTCTGGTGTTCTCGCAGTCGCATTCGGATTCGCAGTGGCAGTCGCAGTGGCAACATCAGCGACAGTCGCAGTGGCACTGCCAGTAGTTGCACTAGCAATAGCTACACTAGCAGCAGCAACAGCAGCAGCAGTAATAGTAACAGTAGTAGTAGCAGTCGAAGTAGTAGTGAAGGTAGTAGTGGTAACAGTGAAGTAGTAGTTGTAGTGTGTGGAGTGAACGAGTAGGAGTGATGGGAGGAGTGGTAGTAGCAGTAGAAACACTGCTTTCGATAACGGTATCTCCAAATGGGATCATTGTATACATTTTTTCCGGGGATGGAATTCCGGGAATTCGAAGAGCACGAAGTGGCGTACAGTTGGCTCCGGGCATTCAAAATGTGGCCCGGGAGTGGAGTTCTGGGAAGTGGAAGAGCACGAAGTGGCCTACAGTTGGCTCCGGGCATTCAAAATGTGGCCCGGGAATTGTGTTCTGGGAAGTCCAAGAGCACGAAGTGGCCTACTGTTGGCTCCGGGCATCCAAAATGTGGCCCAGGAATTGTGTTCTGGAAGTCCAAGAGCACGAAGTGGCCTACAGTTGGCTCCGGGCATCCAAAATGTGGCCCGGGAATGGAGTTCTGGGAAGTCGAAGAGCACGAAGTGGCCTACAGTTGGCTCCGGGCATTCAAAATGTGGCCCGGGAATGGAGTTCTGGGAGGTCGAAGAGCACGAAGTGTGTGACTGTTTGCGAAAAACGAGTTCGGACCCAGCTCCCCGGATGCCGCCCGGACCCCCCTGTGGAGTCATCTGCTGCTCTCTTTTGACCCTACTAGAAACCTATCAGTCTTCGCTGTTAGGTAATTATCCCGGCAAAGCAACCTAACAGCGATGTGTAGGAGCATATCTGGAAGCATTCCCCTTAAAATTCAGATGAGAATCCAGTTGTAGAATTCTGCTGTTCTCGCAGTCGTAGTCGCATTCGCGATGACAGTCGCAGTGGCAACGGCAGTCGCAGTCACAGCCTCAGCCTCAGCCTGCCTCAGCCTCAGCCTCAGCCTGCCTCAGCCTCAGCCTGCCTCAGCCTCCGCCTCAGCCTGCTTCAGCCTCAGCCTCAGTCTGCCTTCAGCCTCGGCCTCAGCCTCAGCCTGCCTCAGCCTCAGCCTGCATCAGCCTCAGCCTCAGCCTGCCTCAGCCTCAGCCTGCCTCAGCCTCAGCCTCAGCCTGCCTCAGCCTCAGCCTCAGCCTGCTTCAGCCTCGGCCTCAGTCTGCCTTCAGCCTCGGCCTCAGCCTCAGCCTGCCTCAGCCTCAGCCTGCATCAGCCTCAGCCTCAGCCTCAGCCTGCCTCAGCATCAGCCTGCCTCAGCCTCAGCCTGCCTCAGCCTCAGCCTCAGCCTGCCTCTGCCTCAGCCTCAGCCTGCTTCAGCCTCAGCCTCAGTCTGCCTTCAGCCTCGGCCTCAGCCTCAGCCGGCCTCAGCCTCAGCCTGCATCAGCCTCAGCCTCAGCCTCAGCCTGCCTCAGCATCAGCCTGCCTCAGCCTCAGCCTCAGCCAGCCTCAGCCTCAGCCTCAGCCTGCTTCAGCCTCAGCCTCAGTCTGCCTTCAGCCTCGGCCTCAGCCTCAGCCTGCCTCAGCCTCAGCCTGCATAAGCCTCAGCCTCAGCCTCAGCCTGCCTCAGCATCAGCCTGCCTCAGCCTCAGCCTCAGCCTGCCTCAGCCTCAGACTATCAGCCCCTGCTTCAAGCCCGCATCAGGCTTCAAAGCTACAGCATGCTCACGGCCCCTCATAGCCCTCAGCCAATGCCTGCGCTCAGCTGCATCATGCACTAGAGACGCTCCAGCATCAGCCTGCCCTCCAGCATCCGACTGCTTCAGCCTCAGCCTCAGCTCAGCCTGCTTCAGCTGAGCTCAGTCTGCTTCAGCTCGGCTCAGCCTCAGCCCTGCCTCAGCCTCGCCTCGCTCAGCCTCAGCCCTGCCTCAGAAATTCAAAATGTGCGCCCCTGGGAATAGAGTTCTGAGAACTCGAAGGAACACGAAGTAGCGCCTGCAGTCTGGCTCGCGGCATTCAAAATCATGCCTAGAATAGAGAGTTCTGAACTCGAGACACGAAGCTGGCCTACAGGTTGCGCCGGGCATCAAAATCTATGCCCCGGAATGGAGTTTGGGGGACTCGAAGAGCCACGGAAGTGGCCTTACAGTTGAGCTCGGGCATTCAAATGTGGCCACTCCCCCAGAATCGAAGTTCGGGAACTCGAGCACCACCGAAGCTAGCCTACAGTTGGCTCCGGGCATCCAAAATGTGGCCCGGGAATGGAGTTCTGGAACTCGAAGAGCACGAAGTGGCCTACATACAGTTGGCTCCGGGCATCCAAAATGTGGCCCGGGAATGGAGTTCTGGGAAGTCGAAGAGCACGAAGTGGCCTACAGTTGGCTCCGGGCATCCAAAATGTGGCCCGGGAATGGAGTTATGGGAAGTCGAAGAGCACGAAGTGGCCTACAGTTGGCTCCGGGCATTCAGAATGTGGCCCGGGAATGGAGTTCTGGGAGGTCGAAGAGCACGAAGTGTGTGACTGTTTGCGAAAAACGAGTTCGGACACGAGTTCGGACACAGCTCCCCGGGTCCCGCCCCGACCCCCCTGTGGAGTCATCTGCTGCTCTCTTTTGACACCACTAGAAACCTATCAGCAAAAGCTGTTAGGTAAAAATGTGGTCTTCGCTTGAGCTCCCTTTGAAGTCCCCTGGAGGTATCCCAGGGAGGGGCGCCGTGCGAGGCAGGGCCCGAGGCCTCTGGGGGCTGACGGGGCAACCATGTTCTGCAGAGAAGGCCACAGAATGAGGTTGAAGCCGGATTCGCCGGATCTCGCTGGCCGGATTCGCCGGATCTCGCCGGAGTCGCCAGATCTCGCCAGAAATTATCCCGGCAAAGCAACCTAACAGCGATGTGTAGGAGCATATCTGGAAGCATTCCCCTTAAGATTCACATGAGAATCCAGTTGTAGAATTCTGCTGTTCTCGCAGTCGCAGTCGCATTCGCGATGAAAGTCGCAGTGCAACGGCAGTCGCAGTCACAGCCTCAGCCT
>CAUYUJ010007463.1:0-46644 GCA_963575745.1 Prorocentrum cordatum | reverse complement strand
CTACTACTACTACTACTACTACTACTACTTCTACTACTACTACTGGTACTAGGATGATCCATTTGCATATTTTAGAATCGATGCAATTCGGTGCGTTGTTGTTTACGCTTCGGTGCCCTCTTGCTCATCTTAACGTAGTGCTCGTGCGCAGACCAAAAAGTGAAACCAATTCCAACTCGAGCGCGCATGTTGGCTCCCAGATCCTCTGCGTTGACATAAGGGGTGTCACTTGGTATTCGCAGTCGTCTTGGGTTTCTCTACAATTAACATCCTATTGTGGGGCTATCCCAAGGTGGTTGGGATTGGGCCCAGTTTGCTTTTCGCACTGGTTGGGATTGGTCCCAGTTGGTTGGGATTGGGCCCAGTGGGTTGGGATTGGGCCCACATGCGGTTCCGACCCCCCCCCCCTTTGGGTGATCCAGCGGCGCGCCCTCTGATAAGGGGACGAAGATGATGACCATGAGGAGGAAGAGTATACACGCGCAGCAGGGCGGACCTTACATGAAGACGATGCCCCGAGTTGTTCCTTCGAGGGGTACACACGCGATAACATCATCACTGCACCATCTCAGCGATCCTCCTTAAGCACGGTCCACAAACGCTGTGCTCTTGGTGCTTGCTTATGCGGAATCTTCTCCACCCGGTCCTCCATCCATTATTGGATGCTTTTGTGCCGACGTGAGCCTACCACGTGGTCTCCGTCAAGATCGGCATGAGGACGGACTTCGACCGCTCGTCGGTCTTGATGTGGCCCTTCGTGATCTTGCAGAGCACCCCCATCGGGACCCGGCTCAACTTCTCTGGATCTTTAGTCTCGCCCGGCTTGGGCACCGCCTCGCTTGTCTTCGGAACCATGTCGCGCACGAGCCCTTTGAGCTGAGAGAGTTGCATCTCCGTAGCCCTCTGCGGGAAGGCAAGTGCGGCAAAGCTCGGAGTTGGGCACGCCATGGGCCCAGGTGTTGCCGTCGAGCCGCTTGTGCTGACCTGACTGAGCACGGCATCGAAGCGCGGCTGGAGACAGTCGGCAAGTTCACGCCCCTGCTCTTGGAAAATGGACGCCGCTTCTGACTCACGTTCAAGCATCGGAGGTTGATAGACCTCCTACCTTGACACGTCAATTAGCGAATTGGCCGTTTTCGGTTCGCGAGAGGGCGTCGCGGCCGTCATTTTTGCGGTTCCAGGTCCGTCGGTTTTGGTCCTAGGCCGTCTTCACCGAAGGGCGGCTTACTTAAGGGAGGCTTGTCCACCGCCGAAAGCAAGCGTCAGGCCTTCTTCGTTCTCATTTTTCCTGTGTCTCTGGAGTGGGAGGAGGAGGAGGAGGAGGAGGAGGAGGAGGCGGAGGAGGGGAGGAGGAGGAAAGGAGGAGAAGGGAGGAGGAGGAGGAGGAGGAGGAGGAGGAGGAGGAGGAAGAGGAGGAGGAGGAGGAGAGGAGGAGGAGGAAGGCGGCGGAGGAGGATGAGGAGGAGGAGGAGGAGGCGGGAGGAGGCGGAGGGAGGCGGAGGAGGAGGGCGGAGGAAGGTGGAGCGGAGGCGGAGGAGGAGGCGGAGGAGGAGGGGGATGCGGAGGCGGAGGCGGAAGCGGAGGCAGAGGCGGAGGCGGAGGAGGAGGAGGCGGAGGCGGAGGCGGAGGAGGAGGCGGAGGAGGAGGAGGAGGAGGAGGGGGGAGGCTGGTGAGCAACGACGGCCCCAGCCGCGGTCGTTTCGCGCCACTCCTCTGGCGGGCGGCGGCGCGGACTCGGCTGGAGAGGCGGCCGTCTCCCGCCCTTCGCTACGCGGCAGTGGACTTCAGTCGGGCACGTCCCTCGACAGGAGGAATATTCAAAATAGTCAAAGAATAGTCAGGGACGATTGGTCGACAACGTTTCACCACGTGTGAGTACTTTTTGACTATTTCTCATTTCTCTTCCAAAATCCGCCTGGAGGAGGACATGCCCGACCTAACAGCAGTCCCAAAGCACCCGTCGAACACAAACGGCTGCGGCTCACGGCGGAGTGCTGCGCGCTGCACCCCGCAAAAGTGCCGTGGGATAGCCCACATGCAAGAGCTCACCGCACACCTTTACGTATCATTGCGAAGATCGTCACTCCTGGGCCAAGCAAAACGTCCATGCAGAACGCCATTTGTTCAAGGATGATGCCCCGGAGCCGCCCAAAGGATACGGCAATCGTTGTTTCTCTGGCTTGGAGCGCTCACCAGAAAGCCACTGCCGATTCGGATTCTTGACCGCCCACCTCACACACATGCCGTGACAGAAATACGTCGAGACTGGCCCAAGTGAAAGCATCGTGTTCGCCGCACTCATCTGACCCGTATACCGCTGACACGTGTCTCTTCGTCTGGATGCCCACTGGGTGTTGTCGCCGTCCTTTCTTCCTCCGTCTTGCGTCGTTCCTTTCCTCCTGCGTCCTGCGTCTTCCTCCCGTCGGCGGCGAGCCGGGGTGGAAACTGAGACGGGGCGGGTTTTTTTTTCAGAAGGTTGGGAAGTCCCCCATATTTTTGAAAAGTTCTCTAAGCCTTCACCGACGACATCAATCATCCGGGGACGTGCCCAACCATTTGGAAGCATGAGGCGGCTACACACAGGACCGTTCAACACAAACCAATATGTTGAAACATTTGCAGTGCGCAAAGAGCATGTAGGACTCAATCTGACAAACGCCCTCAAAGTGGATACAAAAGGGCGCGGCGACGAGGGAAACGAAAAGCTCCAAGCACCCGAACGCGGCAAAAGAGCAGGGCCACGCGAGGAACCATAAGCACCCCAAGGTGGAAACAAAACGGCGCCGCGCGCCGTAGGTGGTTTTGCTTTTTCTGTATGTGATTCGTCGCCGCCAGTTGAAGGCGTCGCCGCCAGGCGCCGTTGAACTGTCAGCGATCGCACACGGAACCGCGGCCGCAACTGCTGGCGGGCGCGGTCTTCAGCCTTGGCCGGGCCGAACTCGTGTGCCAAGTTTGCGGCTTCTTTCCTGCAGCGTTCCGTGCGGGTGCCACATAGATGTGGGGGGTGTTGCGTAGATACATCCGATGGCGAACCCAGTTGCAACTACGAACATGAAGAGCATGTACTTGGCGCATGTGGTTCATAGAGCGCAGCCAATGCATGGTGGACCACTCTTGCACCGTTCAAATATTTGCTTCTAGATACAATTGCACAGCAATACAATCGCGACGCGGCTGGAGTGCACGACTGGAGGAGGCGGAGGATGAGGACGTGGGGGAGAAGAAGGAGGAGGATCAGGAGGAGGAGGAGGATGAAATGCGTGGGAGGATGGGGGGAGCGGTGGCAGGGCGGCAGGGGGATCAGGATGAGGATCAGGGGCAAGAGGAGGAGCAGCATTAGGAGGAGAAAGGGAGAGTGGGAAAGCCTCCTCTTCCTCCTCCCCTCGTGTCCTCTCCTCGGTGTATCCTCCCTCCACCCTCCGCCTCTTCCCCTCCTCCCCTGCCCGTGGCCCTCGCCTTGTCGTCGTCCTCCTCCCTGCCTTCCGCCTCGCGTTGAGGGGGGAGGGCGGGGGAGGAGGAGCAGCAGGATGAGGCGCTGCAGCAGAAACAGCAGTATCACAAAAGTGGGAGGAAGAGGAATTGGAGGCGGAGGAGGAGGAGGAGTTGGAGGAGGAGGAGGAGGAGGAGGAGGAGAGGAAGGAGTTGGAGGGGGAGGGGGGGGAGGGAGGAGGGGAGGAGCGGAGAAGGAGGAGGAGGAGGAGGAGGAGGAGGAGGAGGAAGGGAAGAGGGAGGAGGAGTTGGAGGAGGAGGAGGAGGAGGCGGCCGGCTGCCTACGTGAGGGCAGGCCTCGGAGGGGGAGACGCGGGTGGAACGCCCCGGGATATTGAGGCGTTGTGGGGGAGGGAGGATTTACAGGAGGAGGAGGAGGAGGAGATCAGGGAAAGAAAGGCAAAGAGGAGGAGCAAGGGATGCAGTGAGGTGAGAAGAGAGAGAGAGAGAGAGAGAGCGATGGAGGAAGGGAGAGGAGAAGAGAGAGAGAGGGGAGGGGGACGATGCTCGAATCCAGTCCATCCCTTGTGTGTTCCCCAGGATGGTGGCACTGGGGCACTGGGGAGACAGCTAGATTTCACGAATTGCTCCCCATCCGTATCCTCCATCCTTATTACTGTTTCTCATGATGTGTTTTCCCTTTCTCCCCCCACTCACTCTTTCTCTTCGTCTTCCTCTCCCTACCCTCTTGGTATCTTTCCTCTGCCTCCCCTTCATCCCTTCCTCCCCCTCCTCCTCCTCCTCGTACTCCTTTGATCCTCATTTCCCCGATGTATCATCCTGCATGCTCCTTCTCCTCGTCCTCCCCACTATATCCCCCCACTCCTCCCCTCATTGCTATCTCCCCATCCAACCGCCGCGGCTCGATCGAGGGTTACCAAGTCTCGCGACCAGCCGAGCGAAGGCGATCCCCCTCGCAAGGCCTACGAGTCGCAGCTTGCCGGGGTCTTCGCAAGCCAGGCGGCTCCCACGCAGGCCGCCGCGCGTCACCACTAGTGCCGCTGCCCTTGTCGTCGTCGTTCACGTCGTCGGTGTCGTCGGTGGTGGAGGATGAGTATTGGGAAGGGGGAGGGATGGAGGAGGACGATACGGGCTAGGACGAGCAAGACCGAAAATGCGCAGCTCCCCGCAGCATGTGGTAATTCGGCGATGGACATTGACCTATCGCACATTCTCGGCTCTCTGCCTCTCATTTCATAATCTCTCCTGCACGCCTGCACGCGCACGCGGAACGATCAATCCAAAGGTTCGACATCTTGCCACCAGCATCAGCATCCGTACACGTGTTTGGAGTGTTTGGGGTGGTCGGTGGCCATGGCAAAATTTCTTCACGTGACGCGGCGCAAGTTCCCGCCAGGCTATCCAGAAACGATTACAGGGGAATAGTCTTTTGGAACTAGATGTGAAAAACCATTAGCGGATCGAAGACAAGGGGACCGCTCAAATTCAGGAGATGACCAGCCCAAGCATTCCCACAAAATGGCCAAATTGGGGCCCTCTGTCGGGCCGAGGGGACGCCGCGGCGGAGCGGCCCTCGCCCGCGCCCCAGGCCATGCGGCCGAGGGCCGCGCCGCGCCAGACCATCACGTGCACGGCGGGACTGGCCCAGATGTCCTCGACGGTGCCGCCGCGGCCTTCGACTCCCCCTCTTGGTCGCCCGCGATAAGACGAAGCGGGAGAAGCTCGGACCGCGATTCATCAGATCATGTCTCGTCAGAGCTGCGAGACGTTCAGCTCGAAGCGGGAGAAGCTGGATAAGTCGGGGATCCTTGAGGTTCGTCAGCGAGGCGTCGCTGACACCGCGCGCCCCAGAGCGCCCGCCCGCAGACGCCGCCGGGCGCGCAGACGGGGGGCGCGGCGCGGGGGCGCGGGGTCGGGGCCGGCTTGGCCCGCGACCCCCCTGCGGAGCAGGAGGGAAAGGCGGCCTGAGGGCTCAGCAAGACTGCGCTTGGGTCGGGCGCGCCCCTCTACAGGAGGAAGATTCAAGAATAGTATCAAGAGAATACTCCAGGGGCGATCTTTCTGCAATTGTTTGACTATGTTTGAATATGTTTTGGCTACTTTTGATTTCTCGCCCGAAATCCGCCTGTCGGGGGACAGACCCGAGACTGCGCGAGGAGGCCAGGTCGGTTCGGCACTTTCCGCAAGGCCGCGCGGCGGCGACTGACGGCGGCTGGGAGGAGGCGCTCGTCGAGCACACGGAGCTGCTGTTGTCGCGGAGGAGGGTGAGGGGGGCGCGGCCAGAGGAGGAGCTGCGGGCGACCAAGACCAGGGGCTTCAACGACTCGATCCTCCCCGACAGTTCGCCCGCGGGGTGCGCGGGACGGTTTGCGGGGCGGGCCGCGCGCGAGCTAGCCCCGACGCAGCTCCTCTCTTCGTGGCCGGGCGCGGTCTTCAACGCCGCGTTCGGAGGCGGCCGCCAAGGCCGGCCTGAAGACGCGGGAGATGGCGCCCCACATCTTGCGCCACGCGGGGCCTTCTCACGATTGGTTCACCAAGACGCAGACGTTGCTGGAGTTTGTCGCCTGCTTGTGCGCAGTGGCAGTTGGGCATGGGGCCTCAGCGTCAGGCGCTACAGTTAGGTCAGGCATGTCCCCCTACAGGCGAGTTTTGGGCGGAAAATTCAAAATATGTTTTGAAAGCCCCAAAAAAGCCCCCCCTCAAAAAAACATATGTACTCCAAAAATCGTCCCCAGACTATTTTATCACTTTTGAAGATTCCTCCTGTAGAGTGACACGCCCGACTTAACGCTACAGGACGGGCTCGCGCGCGATACCCGAACTCGCGTCGCTCGGCCGCGGGAAGCAGCTGCGCCTGGCCGAGTCCGAGGCGATGCGCGAGCGCGCCCTCGCGGGGCGGCACGCAGGTAGCTTTGCGCAGCGGCCCCGGGGGGGCTGGTTTCCGCAGACCCTGCCGAGATCCCCCCTGGAGGGTTTCTCCGAAGGGCTTAGGCGACCCGTCCTCCTCATCATCCTCCTCTTCCCTTCTCCTCCTCCTCCTCCTCCTCCTCCTCCTCCTCCTCCTCCTCCTCCTCCTCCTCCTCCTCCGCATCCTCCTCCTCCTCCGCATCCTCCTCCTCCGCATCCTCCTCCTCCGCCTCCTCCTCCGCCTCCTCCTCCTCCTCCGCCTCCTCCTTCCTCCTCCGCATCCTCCCACTCCTCCTCCTCCTCCTCCTCCTCCTCCTCCTCCTCCTCCTCCATCTCCTACTCGGGTCGCCTACGGCCCCGGGGGAAACCGTGCAGATTGCCCTCCCTTCTGAGCCCTCTGTTGGTCTGGAGCTCTCGGCGGGAAGCAAAGGCTCGGCGAAGGCCGTGCGCTCCAGAGGGCGGCCCACCAGGGCTCGGGGCCTCCGGGGCTCGCCTGGCCAGGATCTCACCATCGAAGGGACCGTCTGCTCCGTCCTGGATCTCATGCTCCCAGATTTGCCCGAGCTCGACGCTGAGAAGGTCAGGCGGGGCAATGTGCTAGCGCGGGCGCCAGTCTGAATCATCAGTGCCTGTCCTGAGCTGAATTGCACTGCGCTTCTGGGGGATCCAGGCCCTCTTGGCTATGGAGACAGGCGGAGATGTCTAAGCTGCCCCAGAATGCCTCCGTCACACATGCTGTACTCATTCGGAACGCGATGGCGGCAAGAAACAACGCTGGCGTGCTGGGACGACACTCGTGGTTTTGTAGCGCCGCTGGCGGCGCAATGCGCCGGTTCGCATTGTAAGTTCTCAGGTGGGCGACATCAGGTCTTCGAGGGAAAGACTCTTGAGGGCAAGGTCTAGACTCTCGCTGCTGAACCTTACCCTGCCCGCCTGGTCTGCGCGGGGTCCTCGTGTATCCAGAGCTCTCTCGGTAAATGGGGCAATGTCGCTTTAACCGCCAGGTCGCAGATATTGGTGGTTGTTGGAAAGTTCGCGCGAGCTAGTTCTGTCGGTTGGTTCTCGACGGTGTTGTACGCTAGCGTGGCACCGCTGAAACAACAGTCCTGGTCCGTTTCTGAAATAGTGCATGTAGCAGCCCTTGAGAAAAAACTAGTGTGAGCGGGCAAAGGCGCAATTTGGTGTGCATTCCTCTTATATTTTTACAAGCCCGGGCGGGGGGAAACCCGTCCCCCCCCAAAAAAAAATCCGGACTCCCGGGATCTGGGGCTTGGCCTCGAAGCGGCCCCCAGGACCTCGCAGGGCGTTTTGCCAAGCCTTCGCAGCACACCTAGGGCGATCAGGGGGGTCATCGGAGACGTCCCAGAGAACCCCAAGATAGCACAAGAACGCTCCAAGAAGCCGTCATACCCGAAAGATCGCTCCAAAACGTACCAAGAGGCCTCCAAGAGCACCCCCAAGAAAGCCCCAAGAGGGAAAACTAATTGATTTAATATAGGTTTTTTGGTGAATTTGGGGTTCTCCTCTTTTCGGCTTGCCGACGCTCCAAGACAGCGGTCCTCTGGGCGTCCGAAGTCGCCTGGGAGGCTCCAAAGTCGCCCCGCAATCATCCGAAAGGGTTTCAAGGCAGTCCAAGAGAACCCCAAAACGGCTCAACAGGGGTCCGAAATGGCCCTAAGAGAGCCACATGGCGGCCCAAGATGGCCCCAAGACACCCTCCGAAGCATTCCAAATCTTGACCCGGGCGTTCAGGGAGACCGCGGTTAGAGGCAGGTTGGCCTTAGGAAGCCCCAGAGGCCCCCAGAACACGCCCAGGAGGCCTCCAGAAGGCTTTAGAAAACCTGAGAATTTTGGTGAGGCCCCCAGAGGCTCTCCAAGGAGGAGCCTCCGCAAAAAGAGCTGAGGAGGATGAGCGGAATGCCCAGGGTATGGCGAGAATGAGGAACAGCAAGCATGGAGGAAAGATAACGAACAACATTACCATAATGGCGATGCCAGAAAAGGCAGCAAGGAGTTATCGCTAAATTGTCCGCTTGGCCTTCCTGCAATTTCCGCCTGCATACCAATCTTCAAGGACCAAGGTGCATGGCGCGAAGCGCCACTGCAGTCTTATGTGTATATATGTATATATATGTATATATGTGTACTTCCACCCGTGGTCGCCCTGCGGCTCGAGCGGTTGACTTCGTGCACTAAGCCAGCCCACTGCGTGCCCCAGCATTCATTCCCGTCATACTGCGGAAATGTGTGCAAGCTCGCGCGAGCTAGCTTTATCCGTTGACCCTCCACGGTGCTGCAAGCTGAAGTGGCACCGCTGCGAGAATAATCCTGGCCTTTTTGGAAATAGTGCAAGATCCTCCTCATCTTCGTCATCTTCGCCCTTCCAGACGGGGGAGTATTTCCTCCTCCGCCTCCTCCTCCGCCATCTCCTCCTCTTCCTCCTCCTTCCCCTACTTCTCCTCATCCGCTTCCTCGTCCCACATTCTCCTCGTTGTCCTGCCCGCCCTTTCATGGGGGGGGATTATTCCTCCTCCTCCTCCTCCTCCTCCTCCTCCTCCTCCTCCTCCTCCTCCTCCTCCTCCTCCTCCTCCTCCTCGCCCCCCATCGTATTCTTTATCCTCCTCCCCCCCCCCTTTCCCTCCCGCCCCTCCTCCTGGAAGGGCCGGGGGCGCGGGGGCGGCACAGGCGGGAGTTGCCCCGCCGCCGCCGTTCGCCGCGGCCCCGCCGGGCGACGGCGCCCGCGCGCCGCAGCAGTTGCCGCCGCCGCTCGGCTGGGAGGCGCCAGCAGCGCATGCGGGCTGCGCGCCCCCGATTCGTTAACGGGCGAAGCACGGTATACAATGATTGGTTTCGCTGCCGGGGGCGCTTGTCCCAGGGCGGCTGGACAGTTTATATACCCCTGCGGTGCCACGTCAAGGTTTAAATTTTCCAGCCGCCCTGGGACAGCGGAACAGTTTTACTGTATACCGTTCTTCGCCCGTTAAATTCGGTGCGATCGATAAGAGGACGAAGACCGACAGCATCCCCTATTACAGTTAAACAGGAGTCGTTGTCGGTGTCGCCGTGGACGCTGCCCGTCCGAGACAGGGAGAGAAGGCCGCCTGCCCAACCGCGGCCGCCGTTGATTTCAGACAGCATCTGTTGTTGGGCATCGTACACTTGTTTACTCCTCCTCCTCCCCCCGCTCCTCCGCCGACCCCGAATCACGCCGACGCGCCAATTCAGCAGCCTCCTCCGCTCCTCTCCTCTGTACCTCTCCTCCTCCTCTCTTCCCTCCCTCGCCCGCAATTCGAATCCGCGATCCGCATCCGCATCAGCTTGAACATCCTCCGCCGCCGTCCGACCTACCTCCCCCGCCGTCCGTCTCCTCGTCCTCCTCCCTGTCCTCCCCTCCCCTCTCTCCTCTTCTCTCCACCTCCCTCTCCTCCTCCTCTCCTCCTCCTTGCCTCCTTCCCTCCTCTCCCCTCCTCCTCCTCCCTCCTCTCCTCTCCTCCTCCTCCCCCCCTCCTATCCTCCTCCTCTTCCTCCTCCTCCTCATCCTCCTCTCCTCCTCTCCTCCCTCCTCTCCTCTCCTCCTCCTCCTCCTCCTCTCACTCCTCCTCCTCCTCCCCTCAAGCTCCTCTCCGCCGAGGAGGAGGAGGGGATCTGAGGGGAAGGGGAAGGAGGAGGGGAATGGGGGAGGGGGAGGGGGAGTAGAGGAGGAGGAGGAGGAGGAGGAGGAGGAGGAGGAGGAGGAGGAGGAGGAGGAGGAGGAGGAGGAGGGTGGATCCTTAGTTTCCCCGTCCGCGCCCACACTGTAGGGAGATCTCGAGCATGGCGTCCGTGTGCCCCCCCCTGAACGCCGTGCCTTTCAGACCCCATTGGCCACCGCGATGTAGCCCTGGAGGGCCTCCTGAGGCCACCTTGGAGCAGGTTTCCTCGATTCCCCCCCCCGTCCCCTTCCCGTCCTGCCCCTCCCCCTCCTCCTGCGCCCTCCTCTTCGTCCTCCTCCACCTCCTCTTCCTCCATCTCGGGACGAGCCCACGAGGCCCTCCTTTGGCACAGTTCTCCAGCTCCCCAGGGGGGAGCCGACAGGGTCTACCGCATTTTGCCGTTCGCGCCCAGATTGTGGGGATGTTTCGAGCGCGGCGTTCGCTGGTCCCCAGTCCCCTTTTGCTTTCAGACCACCACTGCCACAACGACGTAGCACCCTCTTTTCTCCAGGCCCCCATCACCACCGCGATGCAGCAGGCATCCTCGGGCACCCCGGGTCCCAACCGCCAGGAGGTGCTGCACTCGCCCGGTCGCGCCCAGAGTTTGTGGAGGACTCGAGCGAGGCGTCGGTCTTGCACCTCGGAAAGGAGACGCAGCGAGGAGCGCTCACGCTCCGACTTTCAAACACTCTGCCGTGCTCGCGCTCAGATGTGCGCACGCTGGGGCACTCGCAGAGGGCGGCTGCAGGAGATGATGGGCATATCGATGGGCATCTCCGCACCCGGATACGGTAGGCTCATGTCGTGTCGATTGGCGGCGATTTCGCCAGCGGCGTTCAACGTGGAACGCCGCGGGCGACCCAGAATCGTTCGATGTGGAACGATGTGGACGTCTCGGAAACGACCGATCGTTCAAGGCTGAACGATCCCCGCGGGTGTCAGAAACCAACGCCGAAGTCGGCACGACACGACACGAGCCGCGCCCGCGTGTCGCACTGAGCCGCGCCGCAGATGCGAGGCGCGCGCTGCGCCCGCGTGCTACCAGGTCGAGGAGGAGGAGGAGGAGGAGGAGGAGGAGAGGAGGAGGAGGAGGAGGAGGAGGAGTGGGGGAGGGGGAGGAGGAGGAGGAGGAGGAGGGGAGGAGGAGGAGGAGGAGGAGGATGGAGGAGGAGGAGGAGGAGGAGGCGGAGGGGGGGGAGGAGGAGGAGGAGGAGGGAGGAGGAGGAGGAGGAGGAGGGGGGAGGAGGAGGAGGAGGAGGAGGGAGGAGGAGGGAGGGAGGAGGAGGGGAGGAGGAGGAGAGGAGGAGGAGGAGGAGGAGGAGGAGGAGGAGGGCGGAGGAGGAGGAGGAGGAGGAGGAGGAGGAGGCGGAGGAGGAGGAGGCAGCAGGAGGAGGAGGCGGAGGAGCGAGGAGGGAGGAGGGGAGGAGGAGGAGGAGGAGGAGGAGGAGGAGGAGGGGGAGGGAGGAGGGAGGAGGAGGGGGAGGAGGGAGGGGAGGAGGAGGAGGAGGAGGAGGAGGAGGAGGAGGAGGAGGAGGAGGAGGAGGAGGAGGAGGAGCCCGCGCTGGAGACTGCAAAACGAACGACACGAACCTGACCCGGCTCCTCGCGGGGGGCGCGCACGGAGCGCGTGGGCGCGGGGTGGTCGTCCCTCCCCGTCTGCCGCGCGGGCTCGGCCGCGGCGGTCTGCCCGCCCCCATTTGTGGCGCCGCCGGCGCCACGGGGGAGCGCGTGGGCTCCCCCCCCGCCACGGGGAGCGCGTGCTCCCCGGAGTTGCCACCGAACCTTGCTCCTCCTGCTCCTCCTCCTCCTCCTCCCTCCTCCTCCTCCTCACTCCTCCTCCTCTCCTCCTCCTCCTCCTCCTCCTCTCCTCCTCCTCCTCCTCTCTCCTCCTCCTCCTATCCTTATTCCTTATTAGAATATACTCCTACTCCCCCCTCAGGCCGGCCATTAGGGGCCGCATCCGGGGGGTCCCATCCTAACTTGTAAAAAACAATACAAAATCAACATGTTTCTTATTTTTCCCTCTCGACATGGACGTCCTGTCGTCCACGGCGATAATCCATTGCAGAAAATACCACAAAGAGCACACGCGCGCGTTCATGTCATAATCCTACCGAACACCGTGTGTTTGCAAGCATTTCAACATAAAAACATCAAAAACCCAATGTTTTTTTCACAAAAATTCTACAAATTTCCTGCCCGGGCTCTCTTGCTGAAATCATAGGAAAACCATAGGAATCTTAAGAATTCGGTCAAATCCAGCGATTTCACGTCATCGCGCGGTGCACTCGCGATGCTCTGTCATGCACCCAGGCCGCGAATCCTGTGCAAAAAATACCACAAAGAGCACACTCGCGCGTTCATGTCAGAATCCTACCGAACACCGTGTGTTTGCAAGCATTTCAACATAAAAACATCAAAAACCCAATGCTTTTTCACAAAAATGCTTTGGGGTGTCCTGTCAGACCGTCGGGCTTCCTCCGGCCACCTCTGGCTTCCTGCGGTGTACCGGGCCATTCTCGACTCGTCTGGCAATGCGTGCGCGGCATTCAACACGCGCTCGCCAGTTCCCGTCGGCAACCGCCATCGCGGCCGCATCAGCTGTACCAAACCGGCTGGCCGGTGTGACTTCGGCCCCCAGTTGTGCCAGCTTTGCTTCTTATGTTGTGGGAGGGCGGGTGGGACTGGGCGTGCCATGCTTGACTCGCTCGAGCTGGCTAGCTTGACTCCTACTCCTACTCCTACTCCTACTCCTACTCCTACTCCTACTCCTCCCCCTGCTTGGATAGCAGGGGCCCCGTCATCGACTCGGGGATAGCCGGGGCACCCCCGCCAGCGGAGCTGGTGGGCGGTCGGCGCCGCCTGTATCGGCGGGGTAGAAGTGGAGCCGGCGACCAGCCGGAGGACTGACGGAGGCGGGAGGGGCCGCCCCCCCGGGGGAAAGGGGTTGGCCGCGGTGGGACTGTGCCCCTTCCTTCCTCCTTTCTCCTGGTTCCTCCCTCCTCCCCCCTCTCCCTCTCCTCTTCTCTCCTCCCCCCGGGGTTCACAGCGTCGCTGCGGTCCACTCCCCCGCTGGGGCTGGGCCGGAGGTGACCGCGGCGGCGCGGAGCGCCCACGCCGTGCTGGAGCGCGGCCAGCGTTCGGCGCAAGAATCGCAGTGGTTGATTTTTCAGCTGCGAAGTGTTGGGAGGCCCTCTCGCCCAGGGAAAAGCCTGGAATAGAGGCGGCTTCATTATCGACGGCTGTGCTCTCATGCTCACGGCACAGTTGAGCGGCAAGCAAAATCCAAGCAACATCCCCCTCCTCCTCCTCCTTCTCCTCCTCCTCCTCCTCCTCCCCCTCCTCCTCCTCCTCGGGCGATTTGGGGGCGATCTTGGGGTCCTCTTGGGCCGTCTTGAGCCGTCGGAATGCCGAGAGGAGGCACATGCCAAAATTTTTCAAAAACCTAGAGGAAATCAATGATGTTGGCCTCTTCGGGCCCTCCTGAAGGACCTCTTCGAGACCTCTTGGGCCGTCTCGGGCCGTCTTGGAAACTTCTTGGGTGGAATTGGAGGTATCTTGGACCCTCTTGGGCCGTCTTGGAGGCCATCTTGGACCATCTTGGGCGAGCTTGAGGGCCATCTTGGCCATCTTGGAGGCCATCTCGAGCCGTCTTGGAGGATTTGTTGTGGACGCTGAGGTGGTTTACGCGGCCTTCGGGACGCGGCGGGACGGGCCGAAGCGCCAGGGGGAGTCCGCCGCCCCCTGTCGATTCATCGCAGGGGTGCCTGGCGTGCCAGACCTTATCGGTTTTGGTTTTGGTTCTTTCCCCCAAAGAACTCTCCCAGTGGGTTTCGGCCCGTCCCGCCGGGGTACCGGGAGGCTCTTCCAGGACCGCAAAGTCCGGAATAAATCCTCCAAGACGGCTCAAGATGGCGCCCAAGATGACCAAGATAACCCAAGATGGTCTCCAAGATGGTCCAATATGGCCTTCAAGTCCGCCCAAGATGGTCCAAGACGGCCTCCAAGACAGCCCAAGAGAGTCCAAGACGGCCCAAGACGGCCCAAGAGGCCACCCAGAGGCCTCCCAGACGGCCCAAGAGGCCTCCAAGAGGTCCTCCACGAGGGCCCGAAGAGGCCAAAATCATTGATGTTCCTTGGGTTTTTGAAGGATGTTTGGAATTTGCTTCTTCTCGGCATTCCGACGGCTTAAGACGGCCCAAGAGGCCCCCAAGATCGCCCAAGGGGCCCCCAAGAGGACCCAATGACGGCCCAAGTGGCCTCCAAGATGGTTCCAAGAGGGCCCCAAGACGGCCCAAGAGGCCTCCAACACGCCCAAGATGGCCTCCAAGACGCCCAAGATGGCCTCCAAGACGGCCCCGAAGGCCCCAAGAGGGTCCTCCGTTGGCCCAGAAAGGCCCCCAAGACGTCTCCCGACGGCGTCAGACGTGCCAAGAACCCACCAAGATGGCCGAAGTTGGTTCGAAGCTGGCCCAAGACGGCCCAAGAGGCCCCCAAGAGGGCCTCCAGGAAGGCCAGACGAGGCCAAACACATGGATGTTTTTCAGGTGTTGACGGATGTTGGCATTTCTCTCTTTTCGGCCTTCCGACGGCCCGACACGGCCCAAGAGCCCCCAAAGATCGCCGAATGATCTCCTAAGAGACCTCCAAGACGGCCAAGATGACCTTCAAGATGCCCACGTGTTCCCCGAAGGCTTTCCAAACCGATTCGGGGAACACATGGTCCGATCGCTTGGCAGGTCTGGCCTCAACGTTCTTCCACATAGGCGCTTCCAAAAAGGCAGGGGGCGGCGGTGATTCGCCGTAGGCGTCTTCGATTCTTTTGGACAACGAACCAAAACCAAACCGTAAGAAGTCCAGCACGCCAGGCACCCCTGCGATGAATCGACAGGGGGCGGCGGATCGAAGACGCCTACGGCGAATCACCGCCACCCCCTGCCCTTTTTGGAAGCGCCTATGTGGTCTAACGTTGAGGCCAGACCTGCCAAGCTATCGGACCATGTGTTCCCCGAATCGGTTTGGAAAGCCTTCGGGGAACACGTGGGCATCTTGAAGGTCATCTTGGCCGTCGGGAGGCCCTTTTGGCCCTTTCGGGCCTTCGTGGAGGACGTCTTGGAGGGCTCTTGGGCCGTCTCGGAGGCCATCTTAAGCGTCTTGGAGACCTCTTGGGCCTTTCTGGGGGCCTCTTGGGGCCGTGGCTTGGGCCTCTCGGCCGATCTCTAGGGGCACTTCGGCCGTCTCGGGCCGTCGGAAGGCAGAAAAAAAACAAATGCCACAAGCCTTCAAAAACGCATGGGAAATCAATGAGTTTGGTTTTTTCGGGCCTGCCTGGAGGCCCTCTTGGAGGCCTCTTGGGCCGTCCTGGGCCATCTTAGGGCCATGTTCGGCCGTCTTGGTGGGCTCCTGGTCCGTCTGACGCCGTCGGAAGCTGTTTGGGGGGCCTCTATGGGCCGACTTGGGGCCCTCTTGGAATGCGCCAGGGCCGTCTTGAAGGCCGTTAGGTGCCTCTTGATGACCGGTCATGCTCTTCTGGAGTCGTTGTTGATGTAGGCGCCCTTTGCATTGTTGACGATGAACGCGAGGTAATTGGAGCGGCCAGTCTCGATGGCGTTTAGTAGTTGATGTGATTTCCGCGCGGGAATGCATGCAATCGCCGCTAGTACTATCTCTTCAAGCTGGGTGTCGTTGTGCAGTATGTCTTCAGCTACTCGTTGAAGTGGTAGCATGGCCTCTCGGTGCGTCATGGCCTCGTACGCGCTGATGGTGGGGATGCGGGCTTCGTAGATCTGCTAGACTAGATTGATGAGGCCGATCCGCGTCTTTCTGTTCTCGCCTTCTTGTCGCAAGCGTCGCAGCGCACGTTGGCATGCTCTTCTGGCGCGGATGAGTGCGAAAGTAGCCGGTTGTAAGTACGGCTTCCCGGGGTTGATCTCGTCAGGTTTGAAGGCCGCGATGCCTGCCTCATGTACTTGTTGTGCAAGGTAGTT
This sequence comes from Prorocentrum cordatum, assembly GCA_963575745.1. Lineage (NCBI taxonomy): Eukaryota > Dinophyceae > Prorocentrales > Prorocentraceae > Prorocentrum > Prorocentrum cordatum. The sequence continues at coordinate 30,608 of CAUYUJ010007463.1, read as the reverse complement.
GGCGTGATCGTTCACCTTCTCCTGGTATGGTGGTAGTGGTATCGCTGCGATGTCATTATTGAAGTTCCGTTGAGCTCCTGGGCCTCGCAACTTTGCGCGGTCCAAGTGTATCCCGCATGTCTTGATTTTGGTTTTCTCGATGTAGGTCGAGTCGGCGATGATCGGGTAGTGGTAGTTCGTCTTCCTGGTGGGTGTCGAAGTCGTCGAGGACCTCCATGTACTTGACGATCTTCCCTTGCCCGCATGGTACGCACATGTAGTCGATGCGATGCTGTGTGTTTTTCCCACATCTGTGTGACAGGACACATGTTTCTCTATAGTAGTGCTGGCGGCGAAGAGGTTGTGGTACTGCAAGTTGGCGTGGAAGTACTTTCCTCCTTTGTTGTCTTCTTCAGGTTGTCCTTCATCCCCAATGCGGGGGGAGGTGATGTTTCCCGTAGTACCGTTGGCGTCGATGATGATAATTTCGTCGTTGATTTTTTCGGTCTAGGCGCTGATGTAACCCCAGTACAGGTTGCACTAAAGATCGTCAGCATGCGAGCGTGGTGCGTGAGCGACCACGATGGTTCTCTGGAACTTGACTATTAGTAATCTGGAGGTCTGGGTCATTATTCTCCATTGGTTGGGTTTGAAGTAGAGTCGTCGTCCTTTGCCGTCGCGGTAAGGGAGGTGCGCGTTGATAAGTAGCGGGGGGGAATGCGCGAGTCAGGACGGCCGCTTTCGGCGCCACTGGGAGGAACGGAACTGCGACTGTAAAGTTCTTCCCTTGTTGTGCACCTTGGGGGGAAGTGGTTCCCCCATAGGTGCGTCGGTTTGCAGATGTCGCCTCCTCCGCATGGATGTCCAGGTCGCCTCGCATGGAGCCCGAGCTGTCGTCGCTCGGTGGGTCGTATCTGGTTGAAACAGGCATTGCGAGGTCCATGGTTGCCTGTCCGTCCCTCTCGACCGCCAGGTTTGCTGGGCTATCTCCTTCCCCTGGAGGTTAGCCACTCCCGTCGTTGTCTCGGCTTCCCTGCTGGCGCGTGTACTCGTTGCGTTGCTGCAGGGGTTGCCCGAGGAGATGCGTCGTCGGCCGTCTTTGCCACGCTGGTAAAAAGGAAGCATTGCTGCTCGGTGAATTCCAGTTCGGCGTTGGAATCGGGATCGCACATTGAGTCGTGCGCGTTTGGTTCTGGAGCGATCGGCCGTGGTCAAGCTGTACGTTCCATGCGTGACGTGCTCTGGTGTTGACACTCCTAGCGGGGTGTCGCTGAGTCTACTGGTTGTTGCTACGGTGGCCCTATTGGCTTCGTTGACGGTGGTATCCCCGATGCCACCGTCCTTAGTCAGTTGTTTGGGGGTCGGTCGCTGGCACCTCCGTCGATGCCGCTGCTGTCGTTGTCGTCGTGTTGTTTCATGGGGATGATGATCCTCTCGCCTGCTGGGCCCACTGCACCTTGGCCGTTGTCGGCAGCGAAGCTCATTGAGCAGCGAAGCGAACTGGGCGAAGCGCACTGAGCGGTCGGCATAGCTCTGTGCGCTTGCGGTGCAAGCGAACTGCTTCGGATGGCTGGTCGGAAGATCTGGGTGGCATTGATGTCGATCTGTCTTGTGGTGTGCCAATATGGAATGTCGGTGCTGGTCGGAAGTCGATAGGTGTCATGCATTCCGTTGGTGATATGGTTGCTTCCCTTGGCGGCGTACATGGTGTCGTTTCGACTCTTCCAGTTATTTGGTCCAATGGTGCCTGCTCGTCTGCTATCGGTGTCGGGGCATTGTCACCTTCGAAGTCGCTGCGCTGGATGTGAAACTTCTCGGCCCAGCTGATGCAGTAGTCATCGTTCCTTGGCTGGGTTGAAGCTGGTTCCCATGGTTGAGCTTGGGGTAGTATCTGTTCTGCGTCCTGATCGTGTCGTGGCGTTGGAGTAGTCCCTTCAGCTTCTGGCGTCGTGGCTGAGTGCTCGTCTTCAGATGTCGTGTTTGCAAAGTTGAGCATGTCCGCTTCGCGTTGGTAGTCATCCCCTTGGGCATGGGTGCCGTGGTATTCGATGTCGGATATCTCGGAACAGGGGATGACGATGAGCTGAGCTCCCTGGTCGGTTTGTTGTGGTCATGTTCCTTGTGGCGTCTGAAGGAAGGTGACGATGAACCGTGAGTCGTCGCCCCTGAGCTGATCGGGGAGGTCGTTGACGAAGCCTGCTTCTCGCTCCTTCTGCATGGCGTAGATCTTCGAGTTGACGTCCTCGAGCTGTCTTGGTCGTTGCTGCAGTTGTGTTTATGTAACATGTTGCTTATTCTGTATCTGGTGGAGGAGTTGCTCTTGGGTCTCTATGGAATCCTTAGCGGCTCTGAGCTGGTGTTGGCCGTAGTGTATACGTTCAGCCTGTAGCTCCGCTGTCGCCGCATAAGTTTCTGTGTGTTGGTGGAGCTGGGTGCTGTAGTTCTGCATGTCCTCCGTGCGTCCCTCTAGTACCTGGATGGTCTCGGTCTTGTTTCGGTATTGCTTCTCCTCGATGTGCACAGTCTGCTTTTGTCCGTAGCTCTCGTTCTCGAAGTATTTCACCCTAGAGGTTGTAGTAGCACTGGATGCGCTTGCGGCTTTGGCCCTCAATCTTCGAGTTCTTGGCTTCCGCTGTTGCCAGTTCTTGTCGAAGTTGTTATTGTGAGTGCTGTTGTTCGTGGAGTCGATGGGCAGCGTTTCTTGTCTGCTGCAGGTCGGTGATGATGATATGTTGCTGGTGCTCAAGGTGCTGTATGGTCTCGTCTCTTCCTTCTAGGTCCTTCTCGAGTTTGTTGCACTTGATGAGCGCGTCCGGAACTCGTGGCTGCCGCTGCGGATGTATTTGTTGTCGCGTTTCTTCGAGTGCTCCTTGTAGGTGCTCGTTGGTGACGGTTGTCTCCTCGTAGTTCTCGTGACATTGTTTTGACTCTTGGGGGGGGTGCGGTTCTGGTCGACGGTCTGGCGCATGATGTTGTTGGCCTCGCGGGGCTCGTTCTTGAGATTCTCGATGCGCTGGTGACATGTCCCCGATGAACCCTCGGTGGCGTCTTTCACAGCTGGGAGCAGGGGGTGTCGGAGCGTTGTTGCTTTGTTCGTCTCCTGGGCGTTGTTGCTGACTCGGCGTCCGCATCGTTGTCCGAGTCTGCCTCCCTGATGTTGTCGCGAAGCCGTCGAAGTTGGCGATGTCGGTCTCCAAGGACTGTAGCCTTTTGCTGGAGCTCCTCCAGCTGTTGTTGTGCGTCGTCCACTTGTGTGACTGTGTCGTTGCTCATGCTCTCGACTTCTCTTCGCTGGTCCTTGGCGTCGCATGAGTATAGTAGCATGGACTTCTGTAGGCGGATCTTGGTGACGATTCCTTCGAAATCGTAGTCGTCGTTGGCGTGCCGCTGGGTGGTGGTGATGAGGGAGTCGATGTCGGATTTGCAAGTATTGCGGTACTCCTTGACTCTGTCGAAGCGGTGCATTGGAGGCGGCTTGTTCCAATGTTGTTGTCTTCTGGCTTCGGTGAGGGTCACGGGGGCGATGTCGGCAGCCGTATATGTTCTCTTGTCTTGTCTGCGTTGCACGTTGAGGTTTTATTGTTGCTGTTTCTGTGTGTTTTGTTGGTGCGGCTGTCCCATGGAGCTGCTGCTACCCGTGCCGCGGGTGTCGTCACGGTTGCGGGCGCGCCATTGTGTCCGAGGGGCTCTTGTGGTGTCCCCTTGGTGTTGCTGGTACTGTTGTTGGTGCCAGTGTTTGTTGTGGTAGCTGCCAATTGGAGTCTGTGCCATCTTGGGCTCCATGGTGTTGGCGGGTGGTCTGGATGGTTGTTGGGCGCTGTGGTGGGCCTCGAGTATTTGTCGTGCTCGATCCAGTCGTAGTAGTACTCGTGCGTCGGCACGTTCTCGTCGCAGTCGTCGGTGCCAGGCAGGGCGGCGCTGGCGTGCTGAGAACGTCGTGGTGGAGGTGGTAGCCGATGTCGAGCAGGAAGCCGACGTCCGCAAAGAAATCGATGTAGAGCAGGAAGCTGACGTCCGCGAGGAAATCGAGGATGCCGCAGGTCTGAAGCAAGCAGTCCTGACGCGAGCGCTGCAGGGAACAAAAGGATGCGAGTGGGAAAGCAAGGTGTTTACGGTATGGGGAGTACGGTCGCGCTAGGCGCGGCTTTGAGCCAAAATGGTTACGGACGTCTCCTCCTCCTCCTTCCCCTCCTCCTCCTCCTCCTCCTCGTCCTCCTCCTCCTCCTCCCTATTCAACCTCCTCCACCTCCTTGATTTGACCTCCATCCCTCCTAGTTCTACCAACTCTGCTCTGCCAGACCCCTCTTCCTCACTCAACCGCCGTCCATCTTCCCCTTTCCCCTGTCCTCCTCGTAATCCTCCTTATCCTCCTCGGCCTCCGTACTCCTCACTTGTTCCCTCTCCCGCCCTCTGTCCCAGACTCGTTCCTGTTCCTTCTCCCTGCGCCTCCTCCTCATCATCCTCCCCCCTGCCCTGACCCAGTTCTCCTCATCACTATCATGGAATGCCTCACCTGTATCCTCACCCCTCCCTCCCTCCCTCCCTCCTCTTCCGCCTGCCCCCTCCATCGCTCCTTGCCCGCACACAGGCGGGAGATCCCCCGCTGCCGCTGTTCGCCGCGGCTCCGCTGTCCGACGGCATCGGCGCGCCACAGCAGCTGCCACCGCCGCTGACCGGGTGGGAGCCACAAGCCACGCAGGCCCAGCTCGGCCCCGACCCATCGTGCCGCTGCGACCCGCCGCGCCCCGCGGCGCTGCTGACCGTGCGGAAGGAAGGCCCGAACACGGGCAGGCAGTTCTACAAGTGCGGCGACTGCAACTTCTTCCAGTGGGCCGACGAGGCCGCAGCGCCGCCGCCGGGGGGCTTCGGCGCGCCAGCGCCACAGCCTCCGGCGCCGCGGCCCGAGGCCGAGCTCGGCACGGACGCGGCGTGCCGGTGCGACCCGCCGCGCCCCGCGGCGCTGCTGACCGTGCGGAAGGAGGGCCCGAACACGGGCAGGCAGTTCTTCAAGTGCGGCGACTGCGGATTCTTCCAGTGGGCCGACGAGGCGCCCGGCGGCGCCGGCGGCGCCGCCAGCTCCAGCGGGCCGTTCGGCGGCGGCCCCGGCGGCCGAGGCGGAGGCGGGGGTGGATTCGGCAGCGGGCTGGGCGCGGGCGGCAGCGCGGGCGGCGGCCCGCCTGCGGCGGCCGGCGGCGGGGACGGCGGCGCGTGCTTCAAGTGCGGGCAGGCCGGGCACTGGGCCCGCGACTGCCCTGCAGGCGCTGGTGCGGCCGCCCCGCGGGCCAGCGGCGGCGGGGGCGCCAGCGGGGGCGGCGGCGATGGAGGAAGCACAAGAAAGCTGTGTGCACGCCGGTCGTTGAAAGTAGGTATTTCTGGATTCCCAGATCCCAAGGTAATTTCGGCGCCTTCCCACCTCCAGGGTCGACGGAGTTCTTTCTTCGCTCCTCTTCAGGGGGCGGGCGGAAGCCCAATCTACTTCAACGCCCTCCTGCTTCATGTGTTTACCCACCTCTTCCGACCGGCGCGTAAGCATGGGGAGTCGGAGGCCCGCGCAGATGTCTTGGGTCTGCGCTGGGCCCCCAAGGCGGCTCCGCGCAGATCTCCGAGAGCTTATGTTCCCTTAGGAGTAAGATTAAGTCCGGGCCTTTCCCTCTACAGGAGGAATGCTCATAAGTATTCAAAAAATAGGACGATGTTTCCCAACCATCCTGCGGTGTTGGGTCCTCTTTTGAAGAGACAGCGCCCCGCGTCACTCCTCTCCTCTGCCCCTCCGTCCTCTTTTCAACATCATCATCATCATCATCATCATCATCATCATCATCCTCATCCTCATCCTCATCATCATCATCATCATCATCATCCTCCTCCTCATCATCATCATCATGATCAGCATCAGCAACAGCATCATCATCTTCATCATCATCATCATTATCATCATCGTCATCATCATCATCAGCAGCATCATCATCATCAACAACATCATCATCATCGATATCGTAATCATCAGCATCGTCATCATCGATATCGTAATCATCATCATCATCATCATCATCATCATCATCATCATCATCATCATCATCATCATCATCGTCATCGTCATCGTCATCGTCATCGTCATCGTCATCGTCATCGTCATCGTCATCATCGTCGCCGTCGTCATTCCCAACCATCCTGTGGTGTTGGGTCCTCGTTTTGAAGGGACATCGCCCCGCGTCTCCTTCCTCCCGCTGCCCACTCCCTCCTCCGCCTCCTCCCTCCTCCATGCGTTGCACCCACCCACTACAGCGCTTCGTGGCCCCATAGGGAGCTCCACCCAAGGCCCCAGTGAGGATGGCCACATGCGTCCGCAACACCTAGTACAGCGCTTCGTGGCCCCATAGGGAGATCAAGGCCCCAGTGGGAGTGGCCACAGACGTCCGCCACACCCAGTGCAGCGCTTCGTGGCCCCATAGGGAGCTTCACCCAAGACCCCAGTGGGCGTGGCCACATGCGTCCGCCACACCCAGTACAGCGCTTCGTGGCCCCATAGGGAGCTCCACGTAAGGCTCAAGTGGGGTTGGCCACATGCGTCCGCCACACCCAGTACAGCGCTTCGTGGCCCGACAGGAAGCTCCACGTAAGGCCCCAGTGGGGGTGGCCACATGCGTCCGCCACACCCAGTACAGCGCTTCGTGGCTCCATGGGGAGCTCCACCCAAGGCCCCAGTGGGCGTGGCCACATGCGTCCGCCACACGCAGTACAGCGCTTCGTGGCCGCATAGGGAGCTCCACCTGCGGCCCCAACGGGGGTGGCCACATGCGTCCGCCACACCCAGTACCGCGCTTCGTGGCCCCATGGGGAGCTTCACCCAAGGCCCCAGTGGGCGTGGCCACATGCGTCCGCCACACCAAGTGCAGCGTTTCGTGGTCCCATGGGAGCTCCAAGGAAGGCCCCAGTGGGGGTTGCCACATGCGTCCGCCACACCCAGTGCAGCGTTCCGTGGCCCCATAGGGAGCTCCACCCAGAGTCCCAGTGGGGGTGGCCACATGTGCCCGCCGCACCCAGTACAGCGCTTCGTGGCCCCATGCGATGCTAGCTCCACGTAAGGCCCCAACGGGGGTGGCCACATGCGTCCGCCACACCCAGTACAGCGCTTCGTGGCCCCATAGGGAGCTAGCTCCACGTAAGGCCCCATTGGGGGTGGCCACATGCGTCCGCCACACCCAGTACAGCGCTTCGTGGCCCCACAGGGGGCTCCACCCAAGGCCCCAGTGGAGGTGGCGGCAGGCGTCCGCCACACCCAGTACAGCGCTTCGTGGCCCCATAGGGAGCTCCACGCAAGGCCCCAGTCGGGGTGGCCACGTGCGCCCGCCACACCCAGTACCGCGCTTCGTGGCCCCATAGAGAGCTAGCTCCACATAAAGACCCCAGTGGCACCGCTCGCATGCGTCGTACCTAGTTTTGCATTTCGCGGCCCCATTGATTGGGAGCTCCACCAAGCCCCAGTGGCACCGCCCGCATGCGTCCCCCCCACCTGGTACAGCGTTTCGTGGCCGCGTAGGGAGCTCCAGTGGCCACCGAAGGCCCCAGTGGCAACGCCTGCATGCGTCCCCCCCTCCCGTGGCCCCGTAGGGAGCTCCACTGAAAGACTCCAGTGGCACCGCCCGCATGCGTCGGCCACCACCCATTGCAGCGTTTCGTGGCCCCGTAGGGAGCTCCACAGAAAGACCCCAGCGGCACCGCCCGCATACGTTTGCCCCAAACAAAACAGCGTTTCGTGGCCTCATCGGGAGCTTCAGCGAGGGGCACCGCCCGCATGCGTTAGCCACACCCAGGACAGCGTTTGGTGGCCCATCGGGAGCCCCACGTAAGGCCCCAGTGGCACCGCCCGCATGCGTTTCCCCCACCCATTACGGCACGTCCCTCACGCGCTCCGTGGCCCCATAGGAAGTTCGACCGAAAGCGGCACCCACAACGCGTTGCTCACAACTGCATGTGGTTGGGTCCCTCGCACGGATAATTTTGCTACGTTTGACTCTTTGGGGGCATTTCCTGCGTATGTCCTTTTCATCGTCCAAAATCCGCCTGTAGGGGGACATGCCCGACCCAGGCTTACTCCAGATCCTTCAATAAGCCCCCCCCCCGTGCCAACCTGTCCGACGCCCATTGCCCGCCCCCCGACGCGCCCCGAATCCACTCACTCTCACTCCCCAACCTCCCCACGCCCCCCGAAGGACAGCGGTTTCCTGCCCCCCCGCGCGATCCCCCCCCCCCACACTTATTGAGAGACCTGGAGTATGTTCCCCCAGGCGAGTGCTACAAGTGCGGGCAGCCGGGCCACTGGGCCCGGGACTGCCCCAACGGCGGCGAGCGCGGCGGCGGCGCCCGCGGTGGCTCCCGCGGGGGCCCGGGCGGGCTCGGGCGGGGCCCGCGGCGCTGACCTGCGGCAGTGCTAGGCCCAGGGTTGATGGGCCTGTTTTCCACCACCACCACCATAAGTTGGACGGGGGAAGGAGGAGGAGGAGGAGGGACGAAGAGGAGGAGGAGGAGGAGGAGGAGGAGGAGGAGGAGGAGGAGGAAGAGGAGGGACGAAGAGGAGGAGGAGGAGGAGGAGGAGGAGGAGGAGGAGGAGGAGGACCCCCTCCCCCTGCAACTTATGGTGGTGGTGGAAAACAGGCCCATCAAGGGTCGGGGTAGACGGTGTCGGAGGATCCCTCCTCATCGCCGATGCATCGGCGATGCAGCTCGATGTGGAGCCCAATTGCTTTCACGCCGACGTCGCCGACGCATCGCTGACGTCGCGCAGACATCGTCGATGCATCGTCGACGCATCGGTGATGCATCGGTGATGTGGCGCGATCCTTCGACCCCATCTACTTGGGCCCCATCTAGGAGGCCTCTAGCATTGGAGCCGGCACGCTGGGCACGGACCTCCTCGCAAGTGGTTGCCATTCCGAGGAGGTCGAGCGGAGACAGCGCCAGTTGACCTTCGGGGGGGAGCCCTCGTCGCCACGGCTGGAAGCAGCTCGGAAGACTTGTGCACTTGGACCCCAGGAGGAGGAGGAGGAGGAGGGCAAGAAGGAGCGAGGAGGAGGAGGAGGGCAAGAAGGAGCGAGGAGGAGGAGGAGGAGGAGGAGGAGGAGGAGGGAGGAGGAGGAGGAGGAGGAGGAGGAGGAGGAGGAGGAGGAGGAGGAGGAGGAGAGGAGGAGGAGGGGAGGAGGAGGAGGAGGAGGAGGAGGAGGAGGAGGAGGAGGAGGAGGAGGAGAGGAAGGAGGAGGAGGAGGAGGAGGAGGAGGAGGAGGAGGAGGAGGAGGAGGAGGAGGAGGAGGAGGGAGGAGGAGGAGGAGGAGGAGGAGGAGGAGGAGGGAGGAGAGGAGGAGGAGGAGGAGGAGGAGGAGAGGAGGAGGAGGAGGAGGAGGGGTGGGACTTTGAGCTGCTGGTGCCTCGACTCGCCCTGCTCCGAGCAGCCGTGCTCTGCATCGCGCGTGCCCGACGTGCGAGGGCCCGGAGCAGTGCCCGAGGCCAGGAGGCGCTCCTGCACGTGCGGCGCTTGCCCCGGCCCCAGCGCCAGCCCCACGCCCTTGGTCGCGCCTGGATCCGTGCTCGGGGTGCCGGGATCGCGCGCCCTGGCTTCGGGTGTGGACGGCAACGTGGGGGCCCCGGCGTTGTTCCCCAGACCCCTCCCAGGGTATATTCTGATGGGAGGAGGAGGGGGAGGGGAGGAGGAGCAGGAGGAGGAGGAGGAGGGAGGAGGAGGAGGAGGGAGGAGAGGAGGAGGAGGAGAGGAGGAGGTCGGAGGAGGAGGAGGAGGAGGAGGAGGAGGAGGGGGAGGGGGAGGGGGATGGGGAGGGGAAACCGAACCCAGCCATGGCGACGAGGGCCTCTCAGGAGGACCAACAAGGAGGAGAGTACGAGCCAAGGGCAGCGACATCGGTACGTTTTCCGCCTCCGACCCTCGGTGCGGGCCGCTCATCCGCCCGTGTCCGGCCGCGGGGCTGAGCGCCCTCCAGCAGCGGGGGGGATCGAGGATTGCAGGAAAGTGGCTCTAAAGGGGTCCCACATGGCATGGCCACTGCAGGCCCGACAGGTGCACGAAAGGTGCACGCTCCATCAACCCACGCTTATTGCCCCCCTGTTAACGAACACCCGGCAGCCCGCCTGGATCCGAGGAGCAGAAGACGGCATTCACATAATTGATATGAGGTCCGCGCGGATTTTTTGGATCGACGCCTGGGCCCCTCTGGCAGAACCTCTGGCGCCACACCTGGCAAAGGTAGTACTTTCTCACCACAAGAGAGACTAATTCACGACAACTTGAGACTAATTCACGACAAGGTGAGCCTAATTTGCAACAAGGGTTGACCAGCGAAAGTGGGAGGCGATCGTCTCCCACTTTCGTGTTCGCCTCTCGCTTCTGTTCGCCTCCCGTTTTCGTTCGCCTCCCGCTTTAGTTCGCCTCCCGCTTTCGCTCGCCTCCCGCGTTTGCTCGCCTCCCACTTTCGTGTTCGCCTCCTGCTTTCAATCGCCTCGCACTTTCGTGCTCGCCTCGCGCTGTCGCTCGCCTCCCGCGCTCGTGCTCGCCTCCCGTTTTCGCTCGCATCCCACTTTCGTGTTCACCTCCCGCTGTCGCTCTCTTCACGTATTCGCTGGCCTCCCGTTTTCGCTCGTTTCCCGTTTTCGTTCGCTTCCCACTTTTGTGTTTGCCTCCCGCTTTCGCTCGCCTCTCGCTGTCGCTCGCCTCCCACTTGCGTGTTCGCCTCCCGCTTTCGTTCCCATCCCGCTGTCGCTCGCCTCCCGTTGTCGCTCGCCTTCGCTTTCGTATCAGACTCCAGCTTCCATTCGCCTCCCGCTTTCGCGCTCGCATCCTAATACCGTGTTCGCCCCGCCTTCTTGTTCGCCCTCCGCGTTCGCGCGCCTCCCGCTTTCGTGTTCGCCCTCCGCATTCGCTCGCCTCTCGCGTTCATGCTCGCCTCCCGCGTTCGCTCACCTCCCGCTTTCGCTCGCCTCCCTTTTTCGTTTTTGGGTCCCGCTGTCGCGCGCCTCCCACTTTCGTGTTCGTCTCCCGATTTCGCTCGCCTCCCACTTTCGTGCTCGCCCCACGTTTTCGGTCGTCGCCTGCTGTCGCTCTCCTTCCGCTATGGCTCGCCTCTCCGTGTCGCTCGCATGCCGCTTTCGTTTGCCTGTCGCTTTCGCTCGCTTCCCGCTTTCGTTCGCCTTGCGTTCGCCTCCCGCTGTAGTGCTCGCCTCCCTCCCGCTTTAGTGTTCGACTTCCGCTTTCGCTTCCCCTCCGTTTTCGCTCGCCTCGCACTTTCATGATTGCCTCCCGCTCGCCTCCCACTTTTGTGTTTGCCTGCCCGGTGTCGCTCGCCTTCCGTTTTCGTGTGCGTTTCCCTCGTTTGCTCGCCTTCCGCCTTCGCTCGCCTCCCGCTTTCGTTCGCCTCCCGCGTTTGTTCGCCTCCTGCCTTCGTTCGCCTCCCGTTTCGCTCGCCTCCCTCACTCGTTCGCTTCCCGCTTTCGGCGTTTCCCTTGGTACGAATGTGTCTCTCGTTTTGCCGCCGAGTCCTTCGTTCGCCACACGCACTTACTCAGCTGGTGCGCTTCGCACGCCAGAGAGGGGTCCAGCGCCGATCCTGGAAACCCGCGCGGAAGTCGGAGAAATCATGTCTGTGCAGTCTTTTTGTCTATCCTGTGGATGCCCCCCGCCGCCTCCCGCCCAAATCCGAGACCCTCGCTCCGCCCGCTGGGAGGAGGAGGAGGAGGAGGAGGGCAGTCTTTTCTGTTCTCATGTGGATGCCCCCCACCGCCTCCCGCCCAGATCCGAAGCCCTCGAGATCCGCCCGCTGACTCTTGAGCAGGTTCGCCCGGGGCGGCTCGAGCGCACGGGGGGCCCGCCCAGCGGTCCCGGGGGCATTGACCGTGTGCATCGTTGGCCCGTATGTGCACACGCGGGACCTGCGTACATCGAGGGCGCCCTCGAGGGCGCGAAGTTATTCGCGCTTCGCGGTTCGGCTCCGATTCCGCATCCTCCTCTTCTCCCTTGGGAGGCGGCGCGAGAGCGCGAAGTTATTCGCACTTCGCGCAGCGCGAAGCGCGAAGTTGAGAGCCCTTGCAACATTCGGTATCGTTTAACCAATCCCCATCCCCATCCCCATCCCCTTCGAGACCCCCACCAAATCACCACCCCAGTTGGGGATAGACCCCTCGAAACTCGAAGGGGACGACCTGTGTCCCCATCTAGGGGGGTAAATCGGCCAGTGGGGCCCAGGCCTCGCCGCTGGGGATGGGGATCGGTTAAACGATACTCAAACATCGCAGAGCGGATGTCGTGCGGAAGACAATGGGGTGGACCCGGATTGTCCTGGACAATTTCGCGCGGATTTTTTCCACCAGGAATAACGACTACAAAAAAATCCACGTGGAATTGATTATTGTTTCCGCTCGCCGTTTCGGGGTTTTGCATGGATAGAAATCCGCGCAAAAATTCGTTGGAGTACGTCTGCAAGGTCGGTGCCGTGAATATTCCCGCATGAGTGCTTGTGTCCGAGATCATCACCCTCCAGGGATTGGCGCGTTCCAGCAGCATCCAAGGTGGGCACTCCAAGTTCTGATTCGAGGAGTACTGGGCCAGCTATTGCCCTGATGGGGGCTGACCCTGCTGGAAGGCATGCCTCTTTACATGTTGCTCTCGCTCGGTACCTTCACACCTTGCTTGCCACCTTCATTGCGGCTAGGAAACAGCCACGTAGGGCACCCTCCCGAGCCACGCCACGCTGGGGGCGCTGTTTTATCACTTACACATGGGTCTCAACGAGTGGTTTATGACTGCTGCAATCGCGCCCAGAGAGGACCCCGAGTGGCCCGAGCCATTTCTGGCCTTGAGACGTTCCGCCGGGTGACCATGAGGTTTCGGACGGGTTGCAAATCCCGGCCGATGGACATCAGTCGTCGTGTTGTTTCGAGTTCATAGTGTCACAAACGCTTTCGGCGAACCACCGCCGCCCCCTGCCTTTTGGAAACGCATATGCGGCCAAACGTTGGACCAGAGTCTGGCCAAGCTATAGGACTACGTGTTCCCCCAGCCGTTGCGGAAACCCTCTGGGGAACAGTTGTGAAAGGAAGAAGGAAGAGGAGGAGAAGGAGGAGGAGGAGAAAGAGTGGGAGGCAAAGAAGGCCTCCTGGGGGGCCCTTAGGGGCCACTGACCTCTTTGGGGTCTCTTGGAGACCTCTTGAGGGCCCTTTGGTGGGCGTCTTGGGATCCTCTTGTGGACATCTTTGGGGCCTCTGGGCTTCTTGAGGACCTCGGGGGGGGGCCACGTGGCCTTCTGGGGCCGTCTGGGGGCCCTCTGGCTCGTCGTGGGGCCCTCTTTCGGCGCTTTAGGGCTGCGTTGGAGGTCTGTGGGGCCGCCTTGGTGCCTTCGTGGGGCCTTCTTGGGGGTATTTTGCCGCCATCGTGGGGGCTTCATGGGCCGTCGTGGGGATGCCTTGGCTTCTGGGGCCGTCTTCGGAAGTCGGATGCCCAAAATGGCGAGAACGCGAAATGAATTAGAAGCTTGCGGAAAATATGTGTTGGCCAGCGCGGATCCCAAACATTGTGTTCCAATACCGTATGCGTGGTGTGATATAGTTGGTGCAGTGTGTGGTGTGCATTCGATGTGGTGCAATATAGGTTGTGCAATACATGTTGCGCAGTAGACGTGGTGCAAAACATGTCGTGTAATCTATCCGGTGCGCAATATACGTCGTGCAATGTATGTGGTGCCAGCTATGTGGTGCAATCTACGTTGTGCAATCGATGTAATGCAATAGATGTGGCTCCATGTATGTGGTGCCAACTATGTGGTGAAGTTTATGCTAAGCATGATATGTGGTGCACTCTATGTGGTGTAAAACATGGTGCAATATATGTGGTGCGATCTGAGTAATGCAATGATGCAAAGCACTGCGATTGCAACGCAATGCAACCCGAATGCAACGCAATGCAATTGCAATGCAACAGCGGCGGTGCAACGGGGCGGCGGCGACGGGCAGCGACGAGGCGGCGACGAGGCGGCGGCGGGCGGCGACGGGGCGGACAACCAGGCCCAGGCGACGGGCGGCGACGAGGCGGCGACAGGGCGACCAGACCGATAACAAAGCCCAGGCGACGGGCGGCGACGAGGCGGCGACAGGCGGTTACATGCCGGCCAGACGGACAACCAGACCAGGTCCTTTGGAACACACGTAGGAGTTTATCCATGTGGCTGGCGGGCTGAGCCAGAGGGCCGTTCGAATCTTCAAAACGCTCATTTTAGCCAGCGTGGCATGCGGCGGCAATTGCGGTGAGTGCTTCGCGTTGGTTGGTGCATCTCTGCGGCCGCGCTAGCCCGCGCACGCTTGCGCGCACAGCGGCCAGCTAGTTTGGCGCGACCGACGCGGTCGCGGTGGCGCTGACCGCTGGGCTTCTCCCAGCGGGCACTTCAGTGCGAGTCGATGACTTGGGCGGGTGCGGTATCATGGCGACGCCGACAATGGTAGACAGGATTATGACAGTAGCGAAGATGGTGGCGATGGGGACGATGACGCTGGCAAGTTCAATGACGGCGCCGATAGTGATCATGATGTTGATCATGCCCGCCGATAACGAGGACGATGTCCTCCAGATGGCGATGGAGGTCTTTCAAGGAGTTCGACATGCGCGCGCGAGTGGCCAGCGTGGCATTATTTGACACTGATCGCGCCCCCGCCCCCCCCCCCCCCCCCCCAGCACGCGCGCAAGGGCGTTCGAATGAGATCGGCATGCATCGCGACAGGCCCGCTTGGCAGAATTAGATGAACATGTTGGAAATCGATGGTTCTCTTGAGATTCCGCCAATCCGCGAGCGCAGGCTTTTTTGAACACGGATGTCGCAAAGCCATGTGTTTTCACATGTGTTTCGAAACCCTTGCGAAACCCAAGGCTTAAAATTTATTCTGGCATGCGCGCGCGACGACGCGCGTGCACGCGCTTCGTCTTATTGTTTGCAAAGGGTTCTTGCGATAGCACGCGCGCAAGGGCGATTGAGCGATTTCGACAAGCCCGCGCGAGAGGCCATGTTGGTAGCATGTTCTGGATACGTTAAAGAAGCTACGATTTGCTTCAACATTCGCAGGAGCGCGGGCGCAGGCTTGTTTTGAACACCCTTGTCGCGAAACCGTGTATGCTTATATGTTTTCGCGACGCTCGATTCTGAAGTTCTTACGACAACGTCGGTGTTTGAAAGAATCCGGCATTCGCGCGCGACGACGCGCGCGCGCGTGCACTTCACCAAGTGGTTGTGCGAAGGACTTTTGGACATTGATGAAATCTAATAAACGAAAGTACACGCGTACATGTTTTTGTAGAGGACCAGGGCGGGGGCGATACCGGCTTGGCTGAGATGGACAATGGTGTAGAATCATATGCAAATGGCAACACGAGAAAGTGCACCGTTAACCCCGGGGGGGTAGATTTTCAGTTATAATTTAAGTTATATGTATGTATGTATATACATATATATATACATATATATATACATATATATATATATATATATATACATATATATATATACACATATATATATATATACATATATATATATATATTGGAGGGGGACCCCACGTTGTGCAATCTATATATATATATATATATATATATGTGTGTGTGTGAATTGATATGTATTGCGACGCACGCGGTGCAATCGACGTGGTGGAATATGTGATTTGTACGATGTGCAATATATGTCGTGCAACCCACGTGGCGCAATACATCTTAGCAGTATGTGCCGTGCAGTATACGTGGTGCAATCACTCTGCCGAATTTGAAGTGATCGAGCCCACTGCATGCGAAATCATGCCACCCACCCACCCTCAAATAGGTTTGCCCAACCGATGCGGCGGCGATTGCGATGAGTGTTTGCTGTGGGCTGGTGCATTTTTGCGGTCGCGCTAGCCCGCGCACGCTCGCGCGTTCAGCGGTCAGTTCGTCTGGCGTGACCGACGCGAACACGGTGTCGCTGACCGTTCGGCACATCCCACCATGCACTTCAGTGCGAGCCGGCGACTTGGATGGCCGCGGTATCACAGCAACGTCGACAACGGCATGCACGATGATGACAATAACGATGTTGGTGACGATGCTGACAGCGACGACGGGACAGCCAGCGACGCCACGCCGACCACAATGACGGCGTCGTCGCGTCGGCGATGAAGGTTCTGCAAGGAATTCGACATGCGCCCGCGGCAGACGCGCGACAGTGGACCGCACCGTATTGTTTGACACGGATCGTGCCACCCCAGCACGCGCGCAAGGGCTTTCGAACGGTTTCGACATGCGCGCGCGAAGCCCGTTTGGTAGCATGTCATGAAAATGTTGAAACACCGCCAGTGTCCATTAGAATCCGCAAAAGCCCGCGCGCAAGTTTGTTTGAAAACCCGCCTGGCGAAACACATTGCGTTTATGTGTCATGTGGACACTCGATTTTGAAATCCGTGCGAAACCGATGGTTTTGGAACGATTTCGGCATGCGCGCGCGACGACGCGCGCGCATTTCGTTGTTTCTGTTACAAAGGATTCTTGGAAACTGTTGATTTGTGATAAACGAGTGCGTGCGCATAATATTTGTTGCCGAGGGTGGCGGGGGGGGGGCGGATAGCGGCCCCTTTTTCCAGGATGGTGCGAGTTCATAGTTAGGATGGACGTTGGGCCAGATACATATATAATTTGCTATACGAAAACGGCGGGCCGATAATCCCAGGGGGGTAGAATCGATTTTTCTTTTCTCTTTAACTTGGGAATTGATTATTACATACGCGTTGACACATTCCACGCTCTTGCAAACATCCCACCCACCCACCCGCAATTTGGTTTGCAAAACCTGTGCGGCGGCGATTGCGATGAGTGCTTGGCGTTGGCTGGTGCATCTCTGCGGCCGCGCCAACCCAAGCACGCGCGCGCAGCGGCCAGCTAGTTTGGCGCGACCGGCGCGGCCGCGGTGGCGCTGACCGCCGGGCGCATCTCAGCCGGCATTTCAATGCTCAATGCGAGTCGGCGACTTGGGCGGGCGCGGTAGCATGGCAATGTCGACAGCGGTGGGCGCGACGATGACGGTAGCGATGTTACTGGCGATGTTGACAACGACGACGACACGGCCAGTGACGGCGCCGATGTTGATCACGCCGACGACGATGACGGCGTCCTCGCGTCGGCGATGAAGGTTTGGGAAAGAGTTCGATATGCGCGCGCGGCAGACGCGCGAGAGTGGACCGCACCGTATTGTTTGACACGGATCGTGCCCCTCCCCCGCACGCGCGCAAGGGCGCGCGAATGACTTCGTCGTGCAGCGCGGCAGGCCCGTTTGGCAGAATCCCGTGGCATGCTGAATAGACCGTTGGTTTTTAGTTAGAATTCGCAAGGGCGCGAGCGCACGCTTTTCGGAAAACCGTTGGTTTCGGGACAGTCGGTTTTGAAGTCCATACGAATCCTTGGGTTTTTTTCTTCGCGCGAATTTCGGCGTGCGCGCGACCACGCGCGCGCGCGTGCACTTCATCCCGCTACTTTTTCAAAAGATTACTGCGACGGCACGCGCGCAAGGACGCACGAATAAGTTCGACATGCGCGCGCGCGAAGCCCGTTTGGTAGCATGGTATGAACGTGTTGAAACACCACGGTTTCTTTACCTTAAAATTCGCAAGAGCACGCGCGCAAAGTTCTTTTTGAAAATCGTTGTTGCGAATCCCTGTGTTGTCGATGTGTTGTTGGACAGTCAGTGTTGAAACTTGTACGAAACCGAAGGTTTGTTTTAAACGATTTCGGCACGCCCGCGAGACGACGCGCGCGTGTGCACTTCAAATTCTGTCGCAAGGGATTATTGAAAAGTGTTGATTTGTGATGAACGAGCGCTCGCGCATATGATGTTTTGCCGACGATGGCCAGGGCGCGGATACCCGCCCCCGTGGGATGGTGTGAATTCAAAAAGAAAATGAGCAACGAAACGGCATCATATGTAAATCACAAAAGTTGCGGCGACGGGGCGGCGACGACGGCTACATAGCCGCCAGACCGACTCGTATGCGCAGTTCTTTGGACAACAAAGCAGAACCTCGAAGTGCAAGGAGTGCTTCGGGAACTAAAACAGTTCAGCTCTCACAGCGCCAATCACCCCTTTGATGAACACAGGGGGTGCCAGATCGAAGAACCTACGGCGAATCACCGCCGCCCTTTGCCTTTTGGAATCGTTCATGTGGCCGAGCGTTGTGGCAAGAGCTCAGCCAAGCTCTCAGACGATGTGTTCCCCCAGCCGTTGTGGACACCCTTCGGGGAACATGCGGGAGGATCGCGGGGAAGATCAAAAGGAAAAGGAAGAGGAGGAAGAGGAGGATGTAGCATTTTGGGAGCCTCTGGATACACTCTTGGGGCATCCGGGGAGTTTCCTGGGAGCCTTTTGGAGGCACCCCTGTGGCAAGCCAGCGGGGGGTGTCAGACCTAAGACGCCTACGGCGAAACATCGCCGCCCCCTGCCTTTGTGGAAGCGCCTATATGGCCGCACATTTAGGCCAGACCTGCCAAGCCATCGGACCATGTGTTCCCCGAATCGGTTCGGAAAGCTTTCGGGGAACACGTGGGCGTCTTGAAGGTCATCGTGGACGTCTTGGAGGCTTCTTGGGCGATCTTTCGGCGATCTTTGGGGGCTCTTGGGCCGTCTCGGGTCGTCGGAAGACCGAAAAAAAGAAATCTCAAAATCCGTCAAACAACCTAAGGACAATCAATGTTTTGGGCCTCTTCTGGCCTTCCTGGAGGCCCTCTTGGGGGCCCTCTTGGGCCAGCTTCGAGCCAACTTCGGCCATCTTGGTGGATTCCTGGCACGTCTGACGCCGTCGGGAGCCGTCTGGGGGGCCTTTTCTGGGTCAACGGGGGACCCTCTTGGGGCGCTTCGGGGCCGTCTTGGAGGCCATCTTGGGCGTCTTGGAGACCATCTTGGGCGTGTGGGAGGCCTCGTGGGCCGTTTTGGGGCCCTCTTGGGGCCATCTTGGAGGCCACCTGGGCCGTCATGGGGCCCTCTTGGGGGCCTCTTGGTTGATCTTGGGGGCCTCTTGGGCCGTCTTGAGCCGTCGGAATGCCAAGAAGAAACACATTCCAAAATCCTTCAAAAACCTAAGGACAATGTATGATTTTGGCCTCTTCTGGCCCTCCTGGAGGACCTCTTGGAGGCCTCTTGGGCCGTCTGGGAGGCATCTGGGGGGCCTCTTGGGCCGCCTTGGGCCGTCTTGGACTCTCTGAGGCCGTCTTGGACCATCTTGGGCGGACTTGGAAGCCATCTGGGGCCGTCTTGGAGGTCATCCTGGCCGTCTTGTGTGGCCGAACGTTGAGGCGAGACCTGCCAAGCCATCGGACCATGTGTTCCCCGAATCGGTTCGGAAAGCTTTCAGGGAACACGTGGGCGTCTTGAAGGTCATCGTGGCCATCTTGGAGGCCTCTTGGGCGATCTTTCGGCGATCTCTGGGGGCTCTTGGGCCGTCTCGGGCCGTCGGAAGTCCGAAAAGAAGGAAATGTCAAAATCCGGAGGGGGGGGGGAGAAAAAAAGGAAAATCAATGTTTTGAGCCTCTTCTGGCCTTCCTGGAGGCCCTCTTGGGGGCCCTCTTGGGCCAGCTTCGAGCCAACTTCGGCCATCTTGGTGGATTCCTGGCACGTCTGACGCCGTCGGGAGCCGTCTGGGGGGCCTTTTCTGGGCCAACGGGAGACCTTCTTGGGGCGCTTCGGGGCCGTCTTGAAGGCCATCTTGGAGACCATCTTGGGCGTGTTGGATGCCTCTTGGGCCGTCTTGGGGCCCTCTTGAGACCATCTTGGAGGCCACTTGGGCCGTCATGGGGCTCTCTTGGGGGCGTCTTGGGCGATCTTGGGGGCCTCTTGGGCCGTCTTGAGCCGTCGGAATGCCGAGAAGAAGCACATTCCAAAATCCTTCAAAAACCTAAGGACAATGTATGATTTTGGCCTCTTCGGGCCCTGGTGGAAGACCTCGTGGAGGCCTCTTGGGCCGTCTGGGAGGCCACTGGGAGGCCTCTTGGCCCGTCTGGGGCCCTCTTGGACTCTCTTGGGCCGTCTTGGAGGCTGCCTTGGACCATCTTGGGCGGACTTGGAGGCCATCCTGGAGCCGTCCTGGGTGGAAAAATGGGGCCGTGGAAAAAATCCCGGGACCCCGGCGGGACGGGCCGAAACCCATTGGGAGAGTTCTCTTGGAAAAAGAACCAAAACCAAAACCGATAGGGTCTGGCACGCCGGGCACCCCTTTGCTGAAGCAGAAGGGGCGGCGGATCTTGTGACCTTCGGCCCACCCAGCCGCCGTGCATGCGCTGTGGACACGGGGCGCAGTGGGAGCACAGTCAGTGGTATCGCGGTCTCTTCGGATGTGGATTTGTCGGCGCGGGCCCCGACCCCTCCCCCCCCATGGAGTAGATCTTGGCTGTTTGGGGCGCCCGTTTCAGGCTGTTGGAGTCCTCACTCACAGGACCCAGTGCTGCAAACAGTCGCACTAAGCCGCTCAAAGTCGAAACGGCAAATAAAAAAACGCTCACCAGGGCAGGCGCGGCAGTTGTTGGCACCTGATTCTTAGTGTTGGCAGTTTCACTTGGCTTGCATTCCTTCTTCCGGTCCAG
The DNA here is from genome assembly GCA_963575745.1 of Prorocentrum cordatum. NCBI lineage: Eukaryota > Dinophyceae > Prorocentrales > Prorocentraceae > Prorocentrum > Prorocentrum cordatum. Next base: position 10,000 of record CAUYUJ010007463.1, on the reverse strand, counting down.
ACTCAGCGGCCATGCTACACCGACGCGACCATTCGCGTAAGAGTTCTCTCTCCTGCTTTGGACGGGCTGGCCGCCCCGACTTCGGCGCTGAGCCCCTCACGATTCCGATCGAACATACTCCAGAAGAGCAGAGAGGGACGAGGTTTGCTGGGCGAGAGGGAGGGTTACATGAGCAGGCGTTTCTTGGAGGCCAGCTTTGGCACATGTGGTCTCGAGGGCGAGCATCTCGGCAGGTGCGCACAGGAGTGGCAACCAGGAGGGCGGCAACGAGGTGGTTCTGTCCAAACGGTTGCTGCTGCAAGGGCGTGGTTCACACGTGATCCGCGGGGGCCCGCAGAAAGACATTCGGGGGCACGGAATGTCAGCGTGGAAAAGGCGTCCTACTCTCAGCAGGGGTGACAGGAAAGCGAGGTTGGGGTACTTACTTTGTGCCAAAACATTCCACACACATATTAGTGCTTTGAGCCGCTTACAGTTAGTGAGGGTCAGGTGTGCGTCTCTGTGATGTGCTGTTGTTGTGCATGATTGTCTCGTTATTGAGCAGTTTTGTTGAAACGGTTTTAATTTGTCTGTTTTAAGCAAACCGACGCAGTCATTCCGGTTGACGTTTCAACATGCGGAACAATGCCATTGATATTGTATATCGCCTCTTGGTACCTTGTCCGTTGCCGATACGCGAATCGTCACCGACCGATACTGGAGCATTAATTTATTACCGTGCGCCTGTCACGTGCGCAATCAGGGACAAGGTTCCAAGTCGTTCATTCACCATCCCATGGTGCACCCGATTTTCAATTGATAATGCAGGTTTGATCGGCGATTCAGCGCCGCCCTTGGTGGAATATTGTTTTGATTATTGGGCCGTCTTGGGGCCTGCATCATTGTTTCTTCGGTCCGTCTTTGTCTCGTTGGCCGTGCCCCGCTCGCACAGTGTCGAACGCCTTCTGTTACTGGCTAGCTGCATCACAGAGAGATCGCACTTGTCGCGTGGACAAGGGCCAGTTGCGGCCCTCCAAGTATCTATCCCGCGAGCATGGAATCTTCACAATGGCGCGAACCCGAGCACATCAGTGCAAACAGATCTCGGTTGACGAAGAAAACCTTCGCAGCCGTCTTGTCATATACAGTCGACCCACAGTAAGGAGATTTTCTCAAGAATGCCCATGCACGGCCTTTTCTTGTCACGGATCACAACGATTTGGCAGGAAGCAGCAGTAGCAGAGGTGTTTGTTTAATTTTCAAGCTGGAAGATTTTCGCAGCAGCAGAAGAGCTCAAGGAGCCTCGCCAATACCCGAAAAGAGTCGTAATGATTCTGTGTCGTTTATCGGTTCGCCCACATGAATCCCGATCATGTTTGGTTTTGAACACCGCGTCGAATTTAAGTTCGAATATTTAATGCAGGATGCGCCGGTTCAGACGGCACGTTCCAAATCAGAAAATAAAATATGAGATTTTAAATTCCACGCGGCGAATCATAAACAGCAAGCAGTTTGCAGGCGACAGATCACATACCGCTTTATCAAAAGCATGCGAATTGCAAGAACCAAATCGGAGGCCCCTACGGACAGGAATTTCTGTAGTCTTTGATCGCATTTTGGGATTCGGAGCTATTTATTTGCAAATTTGTTTTTTTGTTTGTGTGTTGAAATTGTTATTTCTTGAAGTTCTAGACGTTTCGCGTATCCCCACCAGCCCGTCCAGAAACGACGCCCAGGCGAGTGGAGGGTCGTTTTGAAAAGCTTTTCGGCGTCTTGGATGCCTCGGGGGGCTTCTTTGGGCCGTTTGGGATCGTCTTGGAGGCCTCTTGGGGGCCTCTTGGGGCTCTCTTGGGGCCATCTTGGGGCCTCTTGGTGCCTCCTGGGCGCTTCTTGGTGTCATTTTGGAGGAAATCGATCAACGAAGAGGGGAGCTGCAATTAGTGTTGCCCCTTCTGGGAACCAAAATGGGGCCAAAACCTTAGTAAAATCAATGATTGTGGCTTCCTCGGCGAGGCCGTTTTGGACGCTTTGACCGCTCCCCGCCCCCCCTGTCCAGGTCAGTGGGGAGGGGGTAGGAGGAAAATAAACGAGCGGAAAAGTTTTGCAGAAGATGGCAATCGTTTGAACCTTTACACTTTTCTACTGAGGACTCACATGTATAAAATATTAAGCACCTGCCCAATCATCCCAAGCAGGCGCGCCCAGAATAGCAATCTGAACCTGTTTTGGCGCTCTCCCGAGCGGGCGCGCCCAGAATAGCAATCTGAGCCTGTTTCGGCGCTCTCCCGAGCGGGCGCGCCCAGAATAGCAATCTGAGCCTGCTTCGGCACTCTCCCGAGCAGGCGCGCCCAGAATAGTAATCTGAGCCTGTTTTGGCGTTCTCCCAAGAAGGCGCGCCCAGAATAGCAATCTGAGCCTGTTTTGGCGCTCTCCCGAGCGGGCGCGCCCAGAATAGCAATCTGAGCTTGTTTTGGGCGCTCTCCCGAGCGGGCGCGCCCAGAATAGCAATTTGAGCTTGTTTCGGCGCTCTCCCGCGCAGGCGCGCCCAGAATAGCAATCTGAGCCTGTTTTGGCGCTCTCCCGAGCGGGCGCGCCCAGAATAGCAATCTGAGCCTGTTTCGGCGCTCTCCCGAGCGGGCGCGCCCAGAATAGCAATCTGGGCCTGTTTTGGGCGCTCTCTCGAGCGGGCGCGCCCAGAATAGCAATCTGAGCCTGTTTTGGCGCTCTCCCGAGCGGGCGCGCCCAGAACAGCAATCTGAACCTGTTTTGGCGTTCTCCCGAGCGGGCGCGCCCAGAATAGCAATTTGAGCCTGTTTTGGCGCTCTCCCAAGCAGGCGCGCCCAGAATGGCAATCTGAGCCTGTTTTGGCGCTCTCCCGAGCGGGCGCGCCCAGAATAGCAATCTCAGTTTGTTTTGGCGCTCTCCCGAGCGAGCGCGCCCAGAATAGCAATCTGAGCCTGCTTTGGCATTTTCCCGAGCAGGCGCGCCCAGAATAGCAATCTGAACCTGTTTTGGCGCTCTCCCGAGCGGGCGCGCCCAGAATAGCAATCTGAGCCTGTTTTGGCGTTTTCCCGAGCGGGCGCGCCCAGAATAGCAATCTGAGCCTGTTTTGGCACTCTCCCGAGCAGGCGCGCCCAGAATAGCAATCGGAGTTTGTTTTGGCGCTCTCCCCAGCGGGCGCGCCCAGAATAGCAGCCCGAGCCTGCTTCGGCACTCTCCCGAGCAGGCGCGCCCAGAATAGCAATCTGAGCGTGTTTCGGCGTGTTCCCGAGCGGGCGCGCCCGGACTAGCAATCTGAGCCTGTTTTGGCGCTCCCCCGAGCAGGCGCGCCCAGAATAGCAATCTGAGCCCGTTTTGGCGCTCCCCCGAGCGGGCGCAACCAGAATAACCTCATGCCCGTGAGAATACTAGGGGGTAATAAAGTTCGGGGTTCAGGGAGAGATAATAAAAGTAGCCCAGCAGACCTCAGCATAATCTCGAAGTAAGAGATGATCAAGAGGAGACCAAGCCGAGCACGTTTTGAGACATCCTTGGCGTTTAGCTTTCATAGAAATATCCTCAACAATGGCTCATATCGCTGGAGACATCCTCGACAGAACGCACAAATTTCAAGTTCTAAATCTATTATATTTTATCTACAAACTTTTTATGATTTATATATATATATATATATATATATATGTGTGAGAGAGCTCATGTGCCTCACTTTCCGTGGATGATCAACCCCAGGGATAAACAAGTTCAGAAGCGCATGGGGAGAGAGAAAGATATAAAGAGAGAAATGAAGAAAACAAAGAGAGTTAAGGGAAATACATAAAAGAAATATTAAAAAGGAAAGGGGCAAGAAGCAATGATGAGGAGAAGTAGAAGAGGAGAGGAAAGGAGGATAAAACAAAAAATCTGAAGATTCAAATGTATTAAAAATTTTTATTTACAAGCGCTTTATGAAAATTACAATTTTTTAGTGCTCGTGTAGGGTAGCTCATGTGCCTCGCTTTCCGCGGATAATCAACCCCAGGGATAAACAAGTTCAGGGGGGGCGCGGGGAAAGAGAGGAAAAAAAGAAAAAAAAAAAAAAAAAAAAAAAAAAAAAAAAAAAAAAAAATGAATTAAGAGAAAGAGAAGAGAAGAGGAAGACAAAGAGCAAAGTCATCAAGTTCCAAATATATTAGATTTAAGTCACAAGCGCTTTCTGAAAATTGATGTTTTAAAGTGCTCGTGTAGGGTAGTTCACGCGCCTCGCTTGCCATGGATAATCAACACCAGGGATAAACAAGTTCAGGGGGGCATGGGGAGAGAGAGGAAAAAATAAATAGATAAAGAAATATATAAAGAAATGGAAATATAACTTAACAAAAAAGAAGGAGAAGAGAAGAGGAAGAAAAAGAGCAAAAAAAAACAAGTTACAAATCTATTAGATTTAATGCGCAAGCGCTTTCTCATGATGTTGCTATATCAACATCGCTTGATGTTGTTATCTCAACATGGCGCTTCGAGGTGATAATGAAGTTCGGCCTCAGCGCTCGCCGCCCAATTTGAATTTTGCATAGGGCAACGATAATCAACTCTAAACACTGAAGGGGGGGTCCCTTTATTATCATCGGCACGCGGTTAGCAATATGAGCCTGTTTTGGCGCTCTCCCGAGCGGGCGCGCCCAGAATAACAATTTGAGCTTGTTTCGGCGCTCTCTGAAGCACGGGCGCCCAGAATTGCAATCTGAGCTTGTATCAGCGCTCTCCCCAGCAGGCGCGCCCAGAATTGCAATATGAGCATGTTTCGGCGCTTTCCCGAGCAGACGCGCCCAGAATTTCAATCTGAGCCTGTTTCGGCGCTCTCCCTTGCAGACGCGCCCAGAATTGCAACCTGAAGACGGAAACGCTTGAATCGGCAATCTGAGTACAAAAATGCTCGAATCGGCAACTTCAGCCCGGGAACGCTTGAATTGGCGATCTGAGCATGGAAACGCTCGAATCGGCAATCTAAGCACATGAAACGCTCGAATTGGCAATCTGAGCACGGAAACGATCGAATCCGCAATCTGAGCACGGAAACGCTCGAATCGGCAATCTGAGCACGGAAACGATCGAATCCGCAATCTGAGCACGGAAACGCGCGAATCGGCAATCTGAGCACGGAAACGCTCGAATCGGCAATCGGAGCACGGAAACGTTCGAATCGGCAATCTGAGCACGGAAACGCTCGAATCGGCAATCGGAGCAAAAGACTTGTTCATCCCTCGCCTCCCTTTCCCCTCCCAGATTGTGTGATTATGATATGTTTTGGCGCCGCCCTGCTCTTCTTCGGAAGGGAGCGGCTTATTTTGCTGCTGCTGGCCTTCTCTGGAATTCCTGCTGCTTTGCAGGAAATCAGAAAAACCAGAAAAAACTCCCAATCTGATTTGCAGGCTGAGTACCATAATAACGATTGATACTATTGTAAGCCACCCAGACAGCGTTCCCAACAGGACCATCGATATCCACTGAAAGAGATGTGAAATTGCGGATGCTCGTAAGATGCACGACAGTAATCGATTTATCGTATGCCCGAGCCAAAGCACCTAGAATACAATCATCCGCGTAATCGTTTGTGAGTTGTTTTGGTGTACGCTCGTCCAACCATGTTTAAACCAGCCACGGTGAGCATTTCTACATTTGCTGCTACCACGGTCTTGTTCCGCATTTCCGAAATAGAAACCTCGCTGCCTACAAATTTCAATTTCCTCAATAAGCAATGACCATCTCTGGGTGTGCTCTCGTTAGTCTGTTTGCCATATTGCGCCAGCACCTCGTTTAAGTCGCCAATGTTGGACTCGACAAACTCGTCGTCTGCGCCCCTACACGAGACAGCTTCCCTAGGAACCTCGGATTTCTCAGTTCGTGTTGCTGGCCGCTTTCGGGGTAAGACGAGTGGGGCTTCATCAGAATCTTCATCGGAATTTGAGGTCTCTCCTGTTGCGTCCGTACTGGGTTCTCCATCTCACGGATCTTCTGCATCGTATTCTGCATTGTCTGTGTGGTTTTCCGGCTCCACGCGTAATTGTTTACGATACATGCGTTGCCTTCTTGTCCGAAGCATGACTCGGTTCAGTTCGCTCCCGGAGCTATTATGCAAAATACCATGGAAGCACTCAGACCACTGGTGGCAGTAAAACCGTTGAGCTTTCGAAAAACCAGATAATTCAAATTTTTCGGCACCAACGGGACTTGCATTTGATCAACGAGACTCGCAATTTGAAAACCGGGATTCGCAACTCAACAACGGCACTTGCAACTGGTAGCAACGGGATTCGTAACTGGCCACAACGGGATATGCAACTGGCATTAACGGGATTCGCAATTGGCAGAAACAGGATTTGCAATTAGCACGGGATTCGTAACTGGCAGAAGCGGGATTAGCAATTGGCAGGCTCTATAATTAGCAGCAACGGTGAGCAGAAACGAAGGAATTGTAGAGACAGACTTTTGCAGGAGACCTCGCTTAAGCGGGAAAGTCGGTAGAAGAAAGAGAATTTGGGTTCGGCGGGGGAACCGGCTTACCAATTCAGCGGGAGATCCGGTTTATGCGGGGGAACCGGTTCAAGCGGGATAGCCGGGACAGTTGGTTACAAAAAAAGTTTAATGGGAAAAGTTGCTTTGACAGGGAATTGGGTTCAAACGGGACGGAAGGTTAAAGTCAAAACCGTTTTTAAATGTAGAACTTGTTTTGTAAGAAAGCCGGTTTGGTGAGTCGGCCTTAGCGGAACATACAGAATGGTGAGATATGTCGGGAATTCGTTTATGGATTAATTAGCGGTGAAATTCAGTTTTGTCTTATTTGTCTTGCATTGATTTTGTATTCGCACGAATTGTCATAATATGTACATTTTTTTCGACTAGGTAATCGTACGTGGTCCCCCGTTCACCGGATTGAAAATATTGCCGTAACCATACGGAAAAACCTATAATATTCCCTACATTCTTCCGCATTGTTTCAAGGACCGAACCCGCAATCATAATGATTATTTCGTTTGTCATATGCGGGTCTTTTGCAGCCAATAAAACGGCACTACATTTCGACGACGACCTGGCAATGACAACGAAATTTCTCGACAATTTCACCCGTGGCCTTCTTCGATTTTTTCCTCTTGCACTCTTTTTTTTGCTCTTCTTCTTCGTCTTTCTCTTCATGCTTCTCGCTCTCTCTTATTAATTTTCTTGCTCCTCGATATTTTTCCTTTTTTCTTTTTTTCCCCCAGTAGAGTTTGCTTCCGTAAACCCCAAACTGATTTATATGACAAGGTAAGTCCCATCGTGGATTTCGGTGGCCGGGCACGGGAGCCCAAGTGTCAGGGTATGCCCGGGCGTTCCGTAGCCGCATGGTCTTATAGACTTCCTATAACCTATTCACCTCGTAGCCCTATATCCCTATATCGTTATGGCCCAAGAGCCGTATACCATATAGCTGGCGCAATAGCCCATAGAACCTATATAGCTCCATAGGCTCTTATACCCCTATGGCGCCCTATACCCTACAGCCCTGTAGCTCCATAGCCCCATAACCCTATAGTCCCATAGCCTTGTAACCCTATGGCCGAATAGACCTAGATCCCTACAGCCTCATCGCCCCGTCGTCTCTCCCGCCCCCCATCGTCTCTCCCGCCCGTCATCGTCTCTCCCGTCTCCCATTGTCTTTCATGCCCCCCATCGTCTCTCCCGCTCTCCATTGTCTCTCCCGCCCCCCATCGTCTCTCCCGCCCCCCATCGTCTCTCCCACACCTCATAAGAACAATGAGAGCAAGAAGAGCAAGGATACCAACAAGAATATCAAATCTCGACTTCTTGGTCGGGTTTGCAATGTCAATGCGCACCATCACCACCGTCGCCGCAATTACCGTTGTCCTTTGACCGCAGTAACTTTCAAGTTCAGACCGATCTCAACGAGCTCTTTCGAGTTTCATTTTCTCGTTATCCTGGGTCCGCTCCGTTGGACAGGATATTCCATGCATGATGGCGATGCGCATTCTGCTTGGTGTGGCATTTGCTATCACTTCGACGCTTGAGCCTTAATTTTCGGCATAGTCGCTGAGGTGTAAATGCAATCGTAGTGAGTTGCGATGAGAGAGAGAGAGTGAGAGAGAGAGAGAAGAGAGAGAAAAAAAGAGAGAGAGAGAGAGAGAGAGAGAGAGAACAACAAAAAAAAAAAAGAGAGAGAGATGAGTGAGAGAGAGAGAGAGAGAGAGAGAGAGAGAGAGAGAGAAAAAGAAAGAGAGAGAGAGAGAGAGAGAAAGAGAGAGAGAGAGAGAGAAAAAAAAAAGAGACTCGCCAGGTTTCGTCTCGCTGGGCTTCGTTCTCGGGGATGCGCATGTAGTTGCGAGCGTCGTTTTCCAGGTGCGAGCCCCGTTGTTGCCAGTTGCCGGTCCCGTTGTTGCCAGTTGCGAATTGCGAGTCCCGTTGTTGCCAGTTGCGAGTCCCGTTGTTGCCAGTTGCGAGTCCCGTTGTTGCCAGTTGCGAGTCCCGTTGTTGCAAGTTACGAGTCCCGTTGTTCCAGTTGCGAGTCCCGTTGTTCCAGTTGCGAGTCCCGTTGTTCAATTGCGAGTCCCGTTGCCCTTCCTAACTTTTTGCTACAACTTTTGAGGCATCCCCGTAAAGTCCGCCAGCACTCTTTCAAAGTCTCTTGTCGTTTTGACGGGAACCTACGAACGCGGTGCTCACCTGACGGAACGGTAATGGCACGCATCTCTGTGACGCGCTGTGCCTCGGAGCAGACTGGTGGGCTGGATCCTGCTGTGTTCGCTTGGTATAGAGTCAATACATTCAGGAACCCAATCAACTTTGAACCAGCTGCAACATTTGATTTGTTGAATCGAGAGTTTATGCGCCAAGCGAGCTCGTGCCAGCGCGTTTCCAGTTTACCATCAGAGATTCGACCTTTCCATATATGCAGTTCCGAACCATTTTTTTTGATGATGGCGTTGTAGGCGTCGCTTAGGTTAGTCGTCGTGCCATCCTGCGTAACCCATTCGATTGAGTGATTGAATTTAACAGCCGAAGCGAATACCTGGGGCAACCGCGCTCATTCGCTCCCCGGGTCTGTTGTCAGACGACAAGACGGATCCAACATGGTAAGGGCTACATTTTTATTGTAAGTCGCGTCCTTGCTCAGGACTCGGTCGATTCTGAGACTTCCTGGCAAAAATCTGCGCACTCCCACTTCCACTTTCACGCCGCCCTGAAGGTATAGCTTTCGTATTTCAATGGTATAGCAGGATCTCCGTATCGAATGCGTCTCCAGTGGGGTCCCCACGTTATATCAATGATGCAGTCTTCATTGGCAACTCGTGGCAAACTTCTTTGATGCCAAGCCGCCGTATCTCTACAAGAATACCAAACTGAACGCACTGTCCCGTCCCAAACTTTCAATTCTCTGGCAGTCCGCGTAACAGTTGATCCATCTAACCAGTGCGCCACGATGCTCAGAATCGTTGTAAGTCCCAATTTATCACGCTGGCCCTCAAAGCGGGTCCCATCGTAGTTGACCGAGCCTCTCGCTTCACACTTGGGGCACCGCGTGCGCGCGATGGGGCCATTTTTGTTTTGGTATTGACGGATTGACTGGGACGCGATCCTGGTCGTAGAATGGGAGTTTGACTGCAATTGCACCGGCCGAGAGGTCTGACGATAGAAGCTCTGTAAATCAGACAAGAGACCTGCCTCGCTTTTGTTTTTGATCCATACTAACAAATTCGTCATGTCCATATCGACACAGTTTTGAAATCCAACAGAGGAATGAGATACTACGATAGCTGGAGCAGACGGGGGCGCTGCTATTGCGAGTGGGGACGCCATTGATCTAGAATCAGGACTCAAAGGGACAGAGCTCCTAGCTCGGACTGGCGACCCGCCCAAAATAGGCAACGGTTGGGACGAAGAGGAAGCACTGCCACTAATTTTTTTAAGGTATTTTGGGTGTGCTTGGCTAAGGTGCAGCATCAGGAAAGCATCAGGCACAAGCAAGCCACAGAAAGGGCACTCGGACAAGCCT
>CAUYUJ010007462.1:40000-46645 GCA_963575745.1 Prorocentrum cordatum | reverse complement strand
CAGCATCATCATCATCATCATCAGCATCATCATCATCATCATCATCATCATCATCATCATCATCATCATCATCATCATCATCATCATCCTCCTTTCCCCCTTTTGGGGGAAAAAACGAGCGAACGGTAGAGGCTCCACCCATACTTGGGGAAAGGTACCCGTACCTCTACCGCAGAGGTACGGGCACTTTTTCCTCAATGATCATCGAAGCGTGCTCCTCCTCTGCTTCTACTGGCGGCGCGCACAAGGGGCTGGAGGGAGGGGGGAGGGCTTCTCAGAGGGAGGCCTGCTCCTTAGAAGGCGCCAGCCCTACCTCTGCAGAGCAGGCCCGCGCCTTATATAAGGAGAAGGGGTGCTCCTAACAAACCCTCCCCCCTGACCCCCCCCTCTACGCGTGGCTGCTTCTACTCGTCCGCCCCCTCTTTCCTTGCCATCGCTCGGACGTCCATTCCCTGTGCATTTGTCGGTTTCGTGCGTGTTTTTTGTTCGCTCGATGATCCAGGATGCTCATCCAGGGCTTTCGCCGGGGAAAACAATGCACACGTCCGAGCGATGCCTGGTTTCAACTCGGCTCTCCAAGGGCCGCGTCGGGGGCGATCCAGGCGCCCTCGGAGCGCCCCAGGGGCGCGAGGAGCAGCCGCAGAAGGCGGCTTCCCGAGGCCGAGAAGCGACGAAACGTCGAGAGCGCCCCCCCCCCAGCGCGGTGCCTCTCGCACGGGAAACCAGCAACCAAAGGACCCACACCCGAAGATCCCAGGCACTGACACACCTCACAGACGGAGGTGCTTCGCGACTTCTGGCCCCTCCCGGGCCGCGGGACCGCCAAAACACGACTCGGGATGAGAACCCGGTCCTGGGGGATGGAGGAGGAGGAGACGGAGGAGGAGGAGGAGGAGGAGGAGGAGGAGGAGGAGGGGGAGGAGGAGGGGGATGTGGAGGAGGAGGAAGGGAAGGAGGAGGAAGGGGAGGGATGGATCTAGACTTACGGGGACCCCGTATAGAAAAAATCACGACGTCGGATCTCTGGGTCCCGCTGCTCCCACGGCCTCTCCCGGGGTGCGCTTCGACCAGGCTTTCGAGGCACGGCCAGCGGCGGCGACGAAGACCTTCCAGGAGGCCCAACGAGAAGGGGGAAACGAGGGAAGGGTGTGTGTGTGTATATATATACATATTCTCATACGCACCTCTCCGAGGGAGTAGAGCTCAAAGCCGATTAATTGAAGGCGGCGTTCGCGATTTGTCTGGCCGTTTCGCTAAGGACATCCTCAAAATTCTGAACATCGGTGGCACCCCTCACGCAGATCGTGACGTCAGGGTCCAAAAACACATGGGAATTTCCACATTCGAACATAAAGCCTTCAAAAACACATTGTAAGTTCAACGATCTTGACCCCGATTCTCAAAGAATGGCGATTTCGCCTGGGACATCCTCCCAAAATTGAACCCCGACGTACCTTCTGGCACCCCAGACCTCGGAGCCTCTTGGGAGCCTCCTGGAACCTCCTGGGGCCTCCTGGGGCTTTCTGTACCTTCTGGTACCCCAGACCCCGTCTCGGAGTCTCCTGGGGGTCTCCTGGAACCTCCTGGGGCCTCCTGCGGCCTCCTGGAGCCTCTTGGGGCATCCTGGAGCCCTCTGGGGTCTGGGGCCTCCTGAGGCCTCCTGGGGCCTCCTGGGGCTTCCTGGGGCCTCAGAACTACATGCACACACACACACAGACACAAATCACACCCAACACATCACACGCTAGACAAACATAACACACACACACACACACGCACACAACACCTACAACGCACAGAAAACACGCACAACACAGAGCACACATCACACACACTCAATCCTCACAATCCCGGGGCCTCCTGGAGCCTATTCCGGTATCCAAGTCGGGCCTCCTGAGGTTTCCTGGGGGGCCCTGGTACACACATCGCAAGTTGTGGTAACCCCACTTGCACTCGAGTGCGACCTCGATCTTAGATTCTTCTGCGTTCACCTCCTGCCTCTTCCCCTTCTCTCAGGCACGCCCTGGCGGCGTCGCCCCAGCTTCCCCTTCTCCATCTCCGATCCTGCAGTCATGTGTCTTCCTGCTTCAAACGCCCTTTCAGTTTTGTGCATGAGCCTGAGCACACACGTGCCACTTGTATATACACATATACATATATATATATATATACATATATATGTATGGATATACAAATACATATGTGCATAAACATGTGTATATATATACACACGGGTACCATATTTACTTTCTCAATGCGCGGTACCCCGAAGCACCGACCCTTTCTCCAGGACCCGCTTTTCATCCTGCAGTCGTTTTTCCCCGCAGGACCCAGCGAGGGCCCCCGGAGGCCGAGCACGACGAAAAAAAAGCCTCCGCCCTGCTTTGGTTGTTTAGTCCCACGCGCTCCTGCCTGACGTGCAGGCAGGCCAATACTGGGACTGTACTTGAGGAGGAGGAGGAGGAGGAGGAGAGGGAGAAGGAGGAGGAGGAGGAGAGGAGGCGGAGGAGGAGGAGGAGGGATAGGAGAGGAAGAGGAGGGGGAGGAGGAGGAGGACGAGGAGGAGAAGGAGGGAGGAGGATAGGAGGAGGAGGAGGATTAGTTCCCCGAGCCTCGGCCCAGATGTCGAGGTACACCTCGCGCAACCTCCGCCACGCGGCGCTAGCCGCGTGCTCCGCCTCCCCGGCCTTAAGGCGCGCCCGCGCCTCTTGAGGGGCAACGCGGGGGGGGGGGGGTCAGGCACAGGGGGGGGATGCATCGGCATGGAATCGGCGATACATCGTCGATAGCTCGGCGATGGGCCCCCGAGAGTGAGCCCGCACGTCTCTGGGCGGGGTGGGGGCTATCGGGCCCCTGTCGGCGATGGGTGGGCGGTTGGGGCTCGATGCATCCCCCGCATGCCTGCAGTCGGCCTTGATTGGACAGGACACGCGAGAGGACACAGGACCCTTCCGAGGGCCACGTCGCCACAGGAGGGTAAGAAGGCACGCGTCGCGAGGCACAGGGCACACGGGTACCCTTGAGCTATCGGGAGCGGCAAAGAGGGGGGTGTCCACGAGGGGGGGGTGCAAATCATGACCGGCGGCATGTGCGCCGCCGCCCAGGGGGGGGTCAGGGACGTAATGAATCAAGAAGAGGCCCCTGAGATCTGGGGAGATAGCATGGCCCCCGCCATGATATCCCCACCCCTAGTCATCACTCCCCTCTTTGCCGCCCCCGAAGGACACGAGGGTACCCTTGAGCTGGCAGGGTCGACCTACTAATCCGGGCCGACTGTATGCCTATGCCCCTCCTCCTTCTCTTCCTCCTCCTCCTCCTCCTCCCCGATCGTTGCCCCCGAGCCTCCCGCAGCCGCCGCCACGAGGACAGCCCCGCGTCCAGGTCGTGGGCGCCGAAGCGCGGCGTGCGCAGCTCCCTGCCCACCCAGCGGCGCGCACCTGGGGGACCCGAACATCGAGGAGGAGCAGGAGGAGGAGGAGGAGGAGGAGGAGGAGGAGGAGGAGGAGGAGGAGGAGGAGGAGGAGGAGGGGGAGGAGGAGGGGGGGGAGGGGGAGGGGAGGATGAGGAGAGGAGACGGGTAGGAGAGACCGGAGGAGGAGGGGGAGTTGAAGCAGCAGAGGAAGGCGAGGAGGAGGAGGAGGAGGAGGGGGGAAAAGGAGGAGGAGAGAGGAGGAGGAGGCGGAGTAAAGGAGTAGGAAGAGGAGGAGGAGGAGATGAGCAGGAGGGAGGGGGGGAGAGGAGAGGAGGAGGAGGAGGAGAGGGAGGAGGAGGAGGAGGAGGCGGAGGAGGAGGAGGAGGAGGAGGAGAAGGAGAGGAGGAGGAGGAGGAGGGGGGAGGAGGAGAAGGAGGAGGAGGCGGCGGAAGAAGGAGGAGAGCGGAGGGGAGGAGGGAGGCGGAGGAGGAGATTGAAGAAGGAGGAGGGCGGAGGAGGAGCCGGAAGAGGGAGCAGGAGGGAGGAGGAGGAGGAGGAGGAGGAGGAGGAGGAGGAGGTGGAGGAGGAGGAGGAGGGAGGAGGAGGAGGAGTAGGAGGAGGAGGAGAGGGACGAGGAAAACACCGATCCGAGAATGAGACCCACGCTGCAGCTGGAGCACGATTCGGAACGAGCGGGGCCCGAAAAAGAGGCCGGCGCCTCAGCGAGAGCAGCTTTTTGGAAGAAACAAAAAATGCAGGCGAAAACCCCAACTCCCGGGGATCCTGTATTTTAAAAACAGGACGCAGGGGGGGGCGAACACTCCCAGCACGTCATCAGGGAAGGAGGAGAGCAGTATTCATATTGAGTAATTGTGGAGGAGGAGGAGGTGGAGGAGGAGGAGGAGGAGGAGGAGGCGGAGGCGGAGGCGGAGGCGGAGGCGGGAGGAGACGGCGGAGGCGGAGGCGGAAGGAGGGAGGAGGAGGAGGAGGAAACAGGAGGAGGAGGAGGCGGAGGAGGAGGAGGAGGAGGAGGAGGAGAAGAGGAGTGAGGAGGAGAGGAGGAGGAGGAGGAAGAGGAGCAGGAGGGGGGGGGGGAGGAGGAGAAGGAGGAGGAGGAGGAGGAGGAGGAGGAGGAGGAGACGGAGGAAAGGGAGGAGGAGGAGGAGAAGGAGGAGGAGCAGGAGGAGGAGGAGGGCGAGGAGGAGGAGGGGGAGGATGTGCCCAGAGGTCCGAGGAGACGTGTCGACTTCTGGGTCTCGTTATCGGGCCTGGGGACCATCAATCAAAAGAATATGGGATGAGAAACCATCCCTGGACCTCTGGGGCCGCAGATTGGAAAATCATGTTTGCGGATTCCTGGGCGTGCACACATATATATATATATATACATACATACATACATACATACATGCACACATACATACATACACACACATGCTAGGTATACAAACATACATACACGTACATATACACATATATGTATATATATGTGTATATATATACATATGCCTGAAAGAGGTACATGCGTGCATACATGTATGTATGCAAGCATGAACACATACATACATACACACATGTCTTAGTACCTAAAACACTTACATATGTGCATGCATGCACATGAACCTGTATACACACATGTCTGCATACATACCTGCATGTATGCATACATGCATACATACATACATTGTTGCATTACATACGAACATACATGCAGGTGTACATCTATACCACAAAGCATACACGCATACATACACACATACATACACACGCATACATACATGTATGCATATACACACAGACATACACGCACATACACACATACATACATGCATGCATACACACATGCATGCATGCACACATACACATAGACATGTGTACACACATACATCCATACACACATACATACATACATACATACATACATGCATGCATGCATGCATACGTACATACATACATACATTCATACATACATACATGCATATGCATATGCATGCACACACATGCACACACATACCTACATACATATATACAAGCATGCATGCATGCATGCATGCATACATACATACATACATTCATACAGTTATACACACGTACATATACACATACATGCATGCATACAACCATACATTCATACATAGATGCGTGCAACTATACATGCATATATACACTTACGCATGCAATCATACATTCATCTATTCAATTATACATACATACATACATGTGTGCATTCATGTATACATTCACACATACACACGCGGTAATGTGAGGTAGACAATTGCGCACATGCTTCTATAACGATGCACGCGCATAACCATACACTTGTATGTGTATGTGGAGTTCTCCGAGGCTCACGCAGCTCTGCGAGGTAGAGGGCTTGTGGCTCGTAAGGGCCCCGACCCCTGGTTTCCCAGGCTGTCCCAAGCGCTACAGCGCCCGCTTGGGGTATCGCCTTTGCTTTTGGGGCTCCAGGAGAGCCCCAAGACGAGCCGAGAGGACACCAAGAGGTCCCCAATACGGAAGAAGAGGGTCCCGAGTCGTCAAACGATCGGTCCAAGACGCCCATTCTGGCCCTCAGATGGCCGAAGACGGCCCCAGGACGCCCCAAGAAGCCTCCAAGAGGCCTCCCAAGAAGGCCCCAAGCGGTGCAATTCATTGATCTCCCGTAGGTGTTCGAAAGATGTTGGCGGTCTCGCCTTTTCCGTCCCCTGACGCTCCAAGACGGCCCACGGAGCCGTCAAAACCGACCCAAAACGGCCAAGGAGGCCTTCAAAGAGAGCTTCATAACGGCCCAGAGATGCTCCAAGATGACCTGAGAAGTCTCCACCACGGCCGAAGCGTTCCCACGACGGCACCACGAGGGAGACGTGAGGGTAAACTTGGGCCTTCGGGTTGGGACCCCTGTCCCGGAGCGGGGCGCGCTGAGACGCCAGCAACTCAGAATCCTGACGAACCAACACTACACACCCATACCCATAGGGGGGTCGGAGAGGACTATGGGTGCGTGTTGTCGGATGGGGGTCCCCGCTCGAACGGGAGCGTTCCCCAGGGTCCGCCAACCCGCACCCATACCCACAGCCAATCCTCCTCCCAACGACCCCCCTATGGGTGTGCGTGTGTGTTGTCCGTTCGTCAAATCCTGTCTCGAGGGCCCTCCCCAGGGTCCGCACGCCCCAGCTTTCCAGCCGTCGCTCGGACGTCCATTTCCCGTGCATGTGTCGGTTTCGTGCATGTTG
>CAUYUJ010007462.1:5000-35000 GCA_963575745.1 Prorocentrum cordatum | reverse complement strand
CCTGAGGTGTTTGTTTGACGGTCCCGAGGGCCGGGACAGTGTGCTTGTGAATA
Source organism: Prorocentrum cordatum (assembly GCA_963575745.1). Lineage (NCBI taxonomy): Eukaryota > Dinophyceae > Prorocentrales > Prorocentraceae > Prorocentrum > Prorocentrum cordatum. Next base: position 34,947 of record CAUYUJ010007462.1, on the reverse strand, counting down.
GCGAAAAAACGCCCGTTGTGTTTGTTTCTGTTATTTTTATATACTTGCTTAACCAAAAAAATACACAAACAACAAAAAACAACCAAAAACTCAAGGGGGTCTGCAAATTTCTCCGCGTTCTGCCGTCAAGCGGACTATTCGAAACGAAAACGGCCCACGAAATCGCCGAAACACCGCTTAGTTTGGGGGCAGCAAAAAGGGGTGTGGTGTAAAGGAGCGTGGTGCCAATGCTGGACCTGGCGAGGCTATTGATCGTGGATAGCATCGCCATTTCCACGATAGGCACCACACCCCTTTCTGCCACACCTTCTGTTGCTTCCTCGGGGGACCTTGCCTGTCCCGTCGCGGACCTATCCGCGTCGAATCCGTGTCGAATCCATGTCGGCCTCGTCGGATCCGTGTCGAACCCGTGTCGAATCCACGCCCAATCCGCTTCGAGTCCGCATCGAGCCCGCGTCCGGCACCAGAAAAGACACCAGTTTGGGGGACAGGCGAGGTCCCCCGAAGATACAACGTAACACACCCCATTTCTTGAGCAGGGACCGACCGTCCCGGCAGTCCTATAGTCCTACCACGAACTGTTCCTAGAACCCAAGAATGTTCTAAGAAAAGAAACAATGTTCTCAGAACGTAAACCCGATGCGATAAAACAAGGCAGACTCCGCCAGAGATGTTCCAAGAACACCTCGTGGAGACCCCACAAAAGGTAAAAGGTCCTTTTCGGTAGACCTACAGGCACGCCAGGACGTTTCGCCACTGCTTAAATGTCGACCGCCAGATTTAGTCGGGCTGGGCGGAAGGGAGGGTAGCAAAGGGGGGGTAGAGAATCAGCTCACGTAGCTGATTTTCCCGGCGCCTCCCGGCGCCGGGAGGCGCCCATGCATCGAGGAATGGGCCCGGCGGCGGGGCCGATACCAGCTGCATGCAGCAGATTTCGTAACCCCCCCTTTCCCTATCCCCCCCTTTCGCCCGGCCCGACAGATTTAGGTCGAGCCCTGTCGTGGACAGCCCCAGCCCACCACGCGGCTGCACACCCCGCGAGGGCGCCGCGAGGCCTGCTCCGCCCGGCGCGGCCGCGCGCGCGCCACCTCCGGCGGCAGCGCCGCCGCCGCCGCCGCCGCCGCCCTCGCCGCCGCCCACGCCGACGACGTCCGAGGCTATGAAATTCCAACCTTTGACATGATCGCGTCGTAACGAAATCAGGACGGGGGGGGTTGGGCTATGTTCGGCTCTGGGGGGCCCTCGCTCGGCCTCGGGACCGTCAAAAAACGACTGCGGACGGCAAGCCGGTCCCTGGGAAAGGGTCGGGACTTCCAGGGACACCGTCCTGAAAAAATCAAGGCGTCGCATGTCTGGGACCTACTTTAGCCTTGATCGAGAATGAACGCCGAGCACCAAGAACGGGGGGACGAACACTGACACAAACATGAAAACTCGGAGGTCCGCGCGGATTTCTCGGATCGGCGGCGGGGCCCCCCGGCGGCGCCTCTGGCGCCGCGCCTCCAGCGCCGCGCCTCGCGCGCCAGGGAGGGGGGTCCAGCGCAGATCCAAAAAATCCGCGCGGACCTTCGATTTTGTATGTTTATGTCATTGTTCGTTCTCCTATCATCACCAGAAGTAACTTCGAGCACCAGGAAAGTACCGAAACTGGAGGGTTTTCATGGGTCGGGCCCCAGGAGGCGCTGCTCGTTCGACGCTCTGTTGATACTGCTCTGGGTGCTCGAAATTGGTTGTCTGGGATGTGGTCCTCGAGTACGAAGGGAACAACGTAAGTCAGAATTGGGGAAAAAACTACATGAACACAGGGTGCCAAAGGTCACCAAAGGTCTCCGAGGAGTTCTGAGACCTGGGCTGGTGCGCCAGGGACGGCGAAAGTTGACGTGGGCGTGCGGGCCCTCGAAAGCCTACGTAGGCTTGCGACGTTCTGAATGTTCATCTTCTTCCAAAGTCTCGCCGACGCCGCTGCCGATGCCGCCGCCGCCGACGACGCCGATGGCGACGGCGAAGACACGTCGGCCGTCGTCGCCGCCGCCGCGCGCTGGCGATGCCGCCGACGCCGCCGCCGCCGACGGGGACGAGGACAACGACGACGGGGCCAATAGTATAGAGAACCAGAAAACAACTGCACAAACATACACTTTCAGAGGTCCGCGCGGATTTCTTGGACCTGCGCTGAGCCCTCCGCCCTGGCCCGCAGAGCGCGCCTGGGGCGGCGCTGGCACACAGAGCGCGCTAGGGGCGGCGCCGGAGGCGACGCCAGTAGGGGTTTTAGCGCAGATCCAAGACGTCCTCGCGAAGCTCCGGAAGTTTGTGCCCATGCCCTTCCCCTTTGAACACCAAATGCGACTAGAGGCCTCCTAGAGGAGGTCAGAGCAGATTGGGTCGGAGGATCGCGCCGCATCGGCGATGCACCAGCGATGCAGCGGCGGTGCATCGGCGCCACTGGCGCGGTGAAAGTCGGGTTCCACATCGAGACGCATCGCCAATTCATCGGTGATGCGGCGCGACCCTCCGACCCATCCGCTCCGATTAGTCGGAACACGAAAGGTACTCTGAGCATTTTCTCAGGGTGGAGGGCTCAGGGCGAAGTCCATCTGGGCTTCTGCACCTCGAGATCCAAAACATCGAACATCCATCGATGCGGCACTTCAAATTCCACCCTTTTGCCTCCACCCAAATAAAATGCTCGGGTATGATGCCCCTACTCCCCGGATCTCTCCCAGGGTGCGTTCTGACCAGAGGACTTCGGTGCGCATCCAGCAGGGGGCGACGAGGGCCTCCCAGGAGGCCCAAGAAAGGCGAGCGCGAGAGCAGGCAGCGGTGAAGGGCACCCTCTCCTCCTCCGACGCCCGGGAGGCCCAGCACGACGCCGCCGACGCTCCGCGCTGCCGCCTACGCCGCCGACGGCGACCAGCGAAAGAAACCGCCGCCGCCGGCGGCGGCGGCCGCCGCGGCCGCCGCGGCAGGAGGCGCCCGCCTCGGCGGCCGGCGGGGCGCCGTGGGCCGCGGTGCCGCCCGCGGCCCTGCCGGCGCCGGCCTGCGGCGCGGGCCGCGCTTTTCCGCCCCGCGTCCTCGCTCCGCCCCCGCCCTCCACCTCCTCCTCCTCCTCCTCCTCCTCCTCCTCCTCCTCCTCCTCCTCTCCTCCTCCTCCTCCTCCTCCTCCTCCTCCTCCTCCTCCTCCCCTCCTCTTGCTCCTCCTCCTTCTCCTGTTTCTCCAGTTTCTCCCGCGTCCTCCCCCAGAGACTGGCCATCGCTCGAACGTCCATCCCCTGTGTGTATTGTTTTCGGTTTCGTGCGTGGTTTGTCGCCAGATGATGAAGGATGCTCCCCGAAGGTCCTCGCCGAAGGAAAGATGCACACGTCCGAGCGATGCCAAGGAGAGTAAAGTTCGGTCGGACGTGTCCTCCTACAGGGCGGATGCTCGACGAAGAAGATAATACATAGTCAAACAAGCATTTGAAACACAAGAAAGCTCCAACATGGTCAAACAAACTTAGTCCCCAGGCTATGTTTTGACTATGTCTGAGCACTCCCTCTGTGGAGGGACAGGCACGACTTAAAAGTGACGAACAACAATATAAACATCAACTCCCGAGGCTCCGCGCGGATTCCTTGGATTGGCGTTTGGGCTCCCTGGCGGCACCTCCAGCGCCGATCTGGGAAACCCGCGCGGAACTTCAAGAATCTATGGCTGTGCCGTTTCTGTCCTGCGGGAAGTACCCGCGTCCTCCTCCAGGGTCCCCGTCCTGGTCGTCCTCGTCCTCCTCGGCTTCCTCGTCCACTTCGTGCTCGTCCTGTTCGCCCTGCCTGACCTCTGCGCCCTCGTCGTCCTCCTCGCAGTCGTCGTCGTCCTTCTCCTCCTCCGCCACCTCGTCGCCCTAACGCTCCAACGCTCACCACGTCCAAATCGACCAGCGGCCCTATCGGAACGAAGCACGTACCGAAAGCCTGGCCTCGTGTCATCCTCCTCCTTCTGTGCAGCGCCCCCCTGCTGGTCGCTCTGCTCCACGCGCTCTTCGAGAGAGGAGAAAGGAGCAGGAAGAGAGGAGAGAGCGGAGAGGAGAGGAGGGGGAAGGAGCATGAAGAGGAGAGAGAGAGGGAGAGAGGGAGGATGACTGGGCTTCGGCCCCCGAGAGCCCACGAGGACCCGCGGCCTGGCAGACGGAGCCGCTGCTGGAGAAAGCGGGGCCTCCTCCTCCTCCTCCTCCTCCTCCTCCTCCTCCTCCTCCGGCTGGACATGACGGGCCCCCGGAAGGATGCTTCCGCCACCCTCCCTCCATCCTGCTCCGTCTCCGCGGCGGGGTTCCTCTTGCCGTCGCTCCGATCCTCCAAACAAATCCCGCCCGCAGCGCGACCAGATCCCGCCCGCTCCTTCGAATAAACAGCAGAACATCCGCCCCGAGAATAAACACCCTGAATGTCGTTCGAATTCTAGGCGCGCAAGGCGTCAAAACGGTGTCTGGCATGGCCCGCTGAGATGTCGGTATGAAGGCACGTTGACCAGGGACGCACCAGTCCAGCAGAACTGGATGGCACTTCTGGTAGTTCCATAAATCGAGAGCGCACTCACTGCAGACGGCGAACTAATAGTTCTGCTTGTGAGAATCGGGTGGCGGTCGGCCCCTTGTGCGCCGCACAGCGCAAACTGTCATCATAACTGATGCTGGGCCACTCGTTTACGGCCCCGCTACCATTTGGGAATATAGTTGCGCCTGCACGACCATCTCTTTGTAGTGAATCCCACCAGACTTTTAGGGCGCGAGTGGTTTAGAGTGTTCTTCCAACTCTCATTGTTTACCGTCGGAAATGGGTTTTCCCCTTCCCTCTCCATTCCCACCCCCTCCCCCGGAAATGGGGGGGGAACGACATATTATAGCGACCAAGAAGGCGTAGGCGAGAAGGCGCCATATCATTGGTTTTACCAAAATTTGGGGCCAATTCGGGCCTCCTGGGAGGGGAGGCCTAGGCAAGTACCCCACCTCCTTTACTCGATCTCCTCCTATCTGGCCCTAAGATGGCCCCCGAGGCTCCCAAGAGAGCCCGAAGATGGCCCCCCGAAGCGCCCAGGATGCCTTAAGAGGCCCCCAAGAGGCTCCAAACATATGCCCGAAAAAAGGCCACAAGAAACTCCCCCGAGGAACCCGAAACGGACGCCACAAGAGGTCCCCAGGACCACCTAGAGGCCCCAAAGACGCCCCCTGACCCCGAGAGGCGTCAAAGACGTTTTGGGTTTCTCTCCTCGCCCTCCTCATCCTCCTCCTCCGCTCAATCCCCCTCGTCACTCCTCCGTCCTTGCCTCCCCCCTCCTGCACCCCCTCCTCCTCCTCCGATGCCTCCTCCGTCATCCCCCCTTGGGGGATGACGGCTTACCATTATTCCACCGCGTGCTCCATCACATCCCTGATCAGGGCAACTCGCCTGGCCATCGTGGGCAGGCGGGGTTACATTTGTCTCAGCGGCCGCATGCGAGAGCGCAAGCGGCGAGTCGGGTCAGAGCGGGCCGCGCAAAGACGAATTAACCTAAAGCGGCGGGCGGGCCAGCGAGTGGAGGGGGGCAGGCGGTGGTTGCCAGGGTGGCTGCACTGCCAGGGGTGCACACGTGCAGCGAGCTGCAGGGGGGCTGACTGCCAGGGTGGCCGGCTGCCAGGGTCTGCAAGCTGTGAAGTGAATTGTATGCAGGGGCGTTACCACCCACGGGACTGCAAGAGTACCGGGGTGGCCAGAGCCAGGTGGACCGACCGTCACGCAATGAATTGGATGCGAGTGAATTGGGCAGCAGAAGCTGCGGCGGAGCCAAAATGGCGCGTGGGGGGACCGCGATGTGACCAGGGTGGGCACCTCAGAGTGACCCAAGATGCATGCCAGGGCCTGGCAGGTGCGGGTGGTGGCACCAGCAAAGTCGCACACCCGAGCCCCGGACAGAGGGGGGCGCAGTCCGCGGTCGACACTCCAGGGATGGCGACAAACGCGAACAGACGGCGGATGGGTGTACACCGACACTGCAGCCGAAATCGCGGACGCAGCGTGGTGGAACCACGAGGGTGCATAGGCCGAACCACAGGCGCCGGTAGCCTCCACCGAAGAGGGAAACGAAACCGCGATTTGCGCGGGATGGACAAGCCAGGGCTGGTGGGACATAACTCTACCGAGCCGGCGTGGGAACCGGGAGCCCAGCCGCGGGGGGGCCGCCCCGGCACGGGAGGGCGCCCTGGGGCGCGGGGGAGTGACGCGCCAGCCGACCTGAGACGGCTGGAGGGTGGACACCGACACTGCAGCCTAAGTCGCGGACGCAGCGTGGTGGAGCCACGGAGGGAGACCCAGGCTGAACCACAGGCGCCCGTGGCCCCCACCCTCGGGGGAAACGAAACCGCGATTTGCGCGGGATGGAAAAGCCGGGGCTGGTGGGAGGAGGCACCACCGACTCCGGCAGGGGAACCGGGAGCCCAGCCGCGGGGGGGCAGGGTGACCGAAGCAGGGCGGACAAGGGGGCGGGTCTTCCGCGTCCATCGGTGTAGGGTGTCCTCCCGCCGCACGACGATCGGTCGGGGGGGTGGGCGGCGAGGCCCGCTGTCGACCTGCGCTGTGGCTGACAGCTGTCGCGTCAGGCCCGTTTCTCGCGCCTCGCTGCAGGGAGGTACCAGGGAGGTCAGCAACCCTGACGCCGTGGCGCAGCCCGCTTCTGGCCTAACGGGCCCTGCTTCTCTTGGTGGGCCCGTTTCCCTCTGGCCTCACGGGCCCTGCCTTTCCTTGTGAGATCTGCTGGCCACCAGGTTTGCCCGTGTGGGCGTCAGGGTTCGGACTGCGGAAACCAATGGTGCCTCGATCGTCTGCGGGAGGATGGGGAGGGTCTCTCGCACCACCTCCTTCCGACCAAACGGGCCCTGTTCCTCTTGGTGAGACCAGTGACACGGTGTTCCCGCCCCTTTCTGGCCTCACGGGCCCTGCCTCCTTTTGAGGGATCTGATGACCACCAGGGTTGTCCGCAAGGACGCCAGGACTTGGACGTCGGGTGCAAGGAGTGCCGCATTCGCCTGTGAGGGAAAGGGATGGGACCGCCGCTCCGCTTCCATCTGGCCTAACGGGCCCTGCTTCTCGTTGTAAGACCGGTGAGAGCGCCATACCGCCTTCTCCAGGCCAAACGGGCCCTGCTTCCCCTTGCAAGGTCTGCAGGCCACCAGGGGTGTACCCTTGAAGACGACAGACCTCGGAGGACGGATGCCAAGGGTGCCTTGCTCGCCCGGGAAAATTTGTCGTAGAGCATGTCACCCGCTTCCTTCTGGCCTAACGGGCCCTGTTCCTCCTGTTGAGACGGATGAGGCTGTCCCCCCCCTTTCATCCTGGCCTACCGGTCCCTGCTTCTCCTGTAAGATCTGGTGACCGCCAGGGTTGTCCGTATGGACGTGAGGACTCGGACATCGGACGCAGAGGGTGCGCCGGTCGCCTGAGAGAGGATGGGGCGGGGCTGTTACTCCGCATCCCTGAGGCCTAACGGGCCCTGCTACTTGTTGTAAGACCACGGCGAGCGCCATTCCGAGTAAAGAGAGGGACAGGAGACGAAACAGGCTGGCAAACCAGGGGACCAGGGGAGAGGGAGAGCAGAGAGAGCCGCAGGAAGGGGAAGAACGAGAGAGGGAGTGATCAAGGAAACCAGGTACGGCTGATGACCGTTTTGTCGGGGATGTTCAAGCCAGGGACGGCTGATGGCCGTTTTGTCAGGATCGTAGAGCCAGGGACGGCTGATGGCCGTTTTGTCGTAGATGTAACTACTAGGGACGGCTGATGGCCGTTTTGTCAATATCGTAAGAGCCAGGGACGGCTGATGGCCGTCTTTCCGATTGGGTGTGGGAAGAATGTCGAAGGCGTCGACCAGGCCGTACTCGAAGAGAAGCGCCGTGATGCGTTGCCAGGGCCAGGGACATCAGGGCACGGACAACGGACGCTTCGACGGCGCGCGCGGCGACCCCGTGGGGTTACGCGAAGCGTCTAGACTTCGGAAGCTGGACGACAACATGTGTCATCCTCATGCTGCTCCTCGCTCTTCTCTGGCCCCCGAGCCATATGCGACAGGATCTCACTAAACGCGGGTGCAGTACAAATGCTGGGAACACTGGCTTAGGTGTCCCTCCCTTTCTCCTCAGCCCACTCCCCCCCCTCCGCCCGCAACCTCCCTACCACCACCCCCATCCCCTCCTCCTCCGCCTCCTCCCTCCTTCTCCTCCTCCTCCTCCTCCGCCTCCTCCTCCTCCTCCATCTCCATCCCCTCCCCCAACACACACGCACACACCTACACACCTGAACACCAACACACACCTACACAGCGTCGAGACGTAGCGCGCAGCGTCGAGGCGTAGAAGGTAGGTCCAAAACAGCAAATGCGCGCGAGCGCATCTAACCGCCCGAGCCCTCAGTGACCACTTAGGGCCACGCAGCAGCCGGCCGCCACAACCATCCACGCACACACACACAAACAAACAAACAAGCAAACCCATTCACATAACCCTCCTCATCACCTCTGCGAGGGGCACCCTACCAGCCTCAGACCCCGCGGGTCGCACAGTCTACCCTGAGGGCCTCCAGCCAGCAGTCCCTAATCACTGCTGCCACGCTGACCTCTCTTCCTCGTATACATTATGTCCCTTCGCTAGGGGAACAACAAGCGGCAAAAACATTGTCTTTCGGAGGTCCGCGCGGATCTACCCCTGGCGCGCGGAACGCGCCAGGAGCGGCGCCGGAGGCGCCGCCGGGAGATCCCAGCGCCGATCCAAGAGATCCGCGCGGAGCTCCGACAACGTATGTTTGTAACGCTGTGTTCCTTCTCCGACCCCTCCTCCTGGTCATTGCCTTCACCTCTCTCCTCGGCGGTGCCAAGATGGGGTCATGAGGGATGGGGCCCTCGGGAAGGGAGGCCTCAGACAGCGTACAGCCACCCTTGGATCCCTTCCTGTCCTCGGGGGCGCGCACACATGGATTAGCGATCCGTGGATTTGGCGCGCGGTCGCCAAATCCATGGGTCGGGGGAGGTGCCCTCCCCAAACTGCGGCCGCGGTCGGTGCCGCCTCGCTCGGCGGCAGAAAGCCGCGACTTCCCATGGAAACGGGACCCGTCGCTGATCAACGCCCCCTTGATCCATGGTTGCGACCACCCGGTATCCTTAGGCTTTGTTCGGCCATGTCCCTACAGGTTGACTTCGGGCGAAAGATGAAAATTCATAGAAAAATGTTCAACCGTATCAAATACATAAGGATAGAACAATCATACCCAACACATTAATATGCTATGTTTTGGATCTTCCAACTGTAGAGGGACGCGCCCGACTTCACCTTAGGCTCCCATCCCTCAGGACCCCTTTTTTGGAACCACCGATCTCCTTCCTGCAGTCCCGTCCACACAGGAAGAAAGAACACCATAAACATAAACTTTGACGCTCCGCGATGCGGATTTCTTGGATCTGCGCTGGACCCCCCTCCTTGGCGCGCGGAGCTCGCCAGGTGCGGCGCTGGAGGCGCCGCCGGGGGGGGGGGGGACCCGCGCGGATCCAAGAACTTCGCGCGGAGCGCCAGAAGCTCGTGTGGCTTTTATTTTTCCCTGCCTCGAATCGTAGCGAATGGGAAGCGGAGGCCATCGAGGTCGAACCGACTCGCATCGGAGGCACCGGAACGAGCCCTGCTAGGGGGTCACATGCGAACCCTACCCCTACCCCCCACGAGTTCTGAGGGGGAGGGTGGGGTTCACTTCGTTCGGGAGCTCCCGAACGAAGCGAAACCCACCCTCCCCCTCAGAACTCGTGGGGGGTAGGGGTAGGGTTCGCATGTGGCCCCCGACCTGCCCTCTTCCACCGCTCGGGGGCCTCCTGCCGCCGGGGCACGGAGGCCTGCCAGCCGGGGCCGTGCAGCTGCTCGTTGCAGCTCCTCGGCGCGCCCGGGAGGCCCCCTCGCCTCGCCCCGCCATGGGCACGCGCGGGCTGGCGATCTTTGCGGTGCCTTTGGGCTGGCCTCCCCCTCCTTTTCCTCCTCCTCCTCCCTTTCCTCCTCCTCGTCTTCTTCATCTTATTATAATTGTTCCCCTTCTCCTTATTACTATTATTATGAGCATCATCATTCTTAGTAGTGTCCTACTACTACTATTCGTCTTCTGCTTGGTAGTATCATTAATGGTCTTATTATTCGATGTATTCGTATTTTCATTTATACTGGCAATACAAGTATGATTGCCATTTGTATTACGATTGTTGTTTACTATGCTTATGCTGCTTGTTGCTCTTGTGATTCCTCCTCCTCCTCCTCCTCTTCCTCCTCCTCCTCCTCCTCCTCCTCCTCCTCCTCCTCTCCTCCTCCTCTTCCTCCTCCTCCTCCTCCTCATCCTCCTCCTCCTCCTCCTCCTCCTCCCCCCCCACCCCCCCTCCTTCCTCCCCCCTCCCCCTTTCATAAAACGCGCTGTGCATCCCATCGGAAACGCACCTCCGACCCGAACACAGAACACAACATTTTGCAGCCCTGTTTTTCCCGAGCGCTGCGGCCAGAGAGCGCGCCCACCGCGGGAGCTCCCACAATGTGCGTGCACCGAGCGTGCGCATCGCCCTGGCGTGGCCGACGCACATATGGTACACGTGCGCGTGTGCGCGTGCGCGTGCGCGTGCGCGTGCGCGTGCGTGTGCGCGTGCGCGTGCGCGTGCGCGTGCGTGCGCGCGGTGCGCGGTGCGCGGTGCGCGGTGCGTGGTGCGCGGTGCGCGGTGCGCGGTGCGCGTGCGCGTGCGCGTGCGCGTGCGAGGAGCAGCAGCGCCCCCAGGGGTGTGTGAGAAACCAATGGGCCATGCACCCGACTTCCTCAGGATGTATAGTTGCCTCCCCCTCGCCGAACCACCAGTACAGTCGGCAGGGCGGCTGGGGAATCTCACCCGAGACGTCCTCGCCGCTTGTCTCTGACATTGGTATTTCCGACCACTACATGGGTGGGTGGAGGATGTGTTTCAAAGTGTAACTCTCGCCTCAGCGCCGCGCGCATTCGTTGTAAAGATTCGCGTTGAAGGGGCCCACAAACACACAAATAGATAGACACAAATCCCAGGATTCCCCATACTTTCACATATTTCCTGGGTTTTGTCTTCCACCCACTTCCCATAGTTTCGCATATTTTTCTGGGGATCGACGATGAACTGTGTCCGTGTGTAGTTGTGTTCCCTCCTGACCCATTCGCTACAAATCTGGAGGGCGGTCCATTTTCGGAATGCGGTTCGCGCCTCCGCGCCGCGCAACCTCGTCCTGACAGCTTCTGGCAGCTGCCAGGCTGGAGAGCTGCTGCTGTTCTAGTTGACTCGTTCGCTTGATGCGTGTTCCATGCCAAATTCAGTCAACACTGTTTGGGGACGCCAGGCAAAGGAGATTATCTCCCGCCAGAACCCAACCCTTGCTGTTCAATATGGGGCTCCCGTCTTCCTGCAGCGCGCAGCTGGGGTGTGGAGCGAGGAGCGAGGAGCGAGGGGGGAGGAGGGGGATCGGGGAGCATCGAGGAGGAGCCAGGCGCGAGGAGTGACGATCGATGAGGAGGAGGAATGAGGAGGAAGGAAGGAGGAGCGCAGAACCAGGATGAAGAGGATGAGAAGCAGCATCAGCAACGTGGACAAGCATGTGGAGGAGCGAGGAGCGAGGAGGCGGATGAGGAGCGATGGGCGATGAGCGAAAGAAGCGAGGAGCGATGCGGAGCGAGCAGTGAGGAGGAGCGAGGAGCGATGAGCGAGAAGCGAGGAGCGAGGGAGGAGCGAGGCGGAGCAAGGATGAGGAGGGATGAGCGAGGAGCGAGCAGGAGCGACGAGCATCGATGAAGATGATGATGATGATGCTGATGCTGATGCCAATGATGATGATGATGATGATGATGATGATGATGATGATGATGATGATGATGTGGGCAACTCTGGAGGCCAGGGGCTATCTTTTTGTGCAAAGGACTCGGCAACAGGCGAGGACAGCGGACGCATGCTGTCGCGATGCACCAGGTACCTAGGCTAGCCCATCCCACTGGCTTGAAAGCCGCATTAACTGAATTCACACAGCTCTGATCTGCCGAGCAATGTAGCGAAGCGAATCAACACTGAGAGCCATCCTGTCGCAGGCGCATCTTAGAACATTAGCGGGGAGCCGCAGCGCTTTGCTGCGCACCTGCCGATCTAAAGATGGGATGCCGAGCTCGCCAAGATGCCGTTTCCCAGATCGGCAGCAACGCGAGTCGGCCGGCGAACAGATAGCAGAAAGAGAACTCATGTCTTGTACATGCCAGCTCACTAATCGAAATCTTTTCTTTATACGGCCAGCGAACATACATGCATCGAAGACTGCAGCAGACGAGCACTGGCTAATTATAGCTTTGCAAGAAGGGACATCCCAGATGAAAGACGCATCTGGACGACACAGCGCGGCTGGAACCTTATTGTCACTACACACTGACAGAAGGCGCACAAAATGACTGAGAAACAGATTCGCAATGGCAACGGATCGAAGCTGGGCACTGGACAGACTCGGCAGGCCGTTGGCTCGAGCTTTGCTACGGACAGCGGGCTTCTGAGGGAGCCACGTAGTCGTGTCGGGCTCCACCCACACGCACGAGATACAGCCTGCACGAATCCATCCGAGCACGCGCTTCATCACTAAAGGATCTGTGATGTCATCAGTAACATGGCGTCTCACATTCAAGTGCAGCACGCCAAAACCGAGGCGCTGCAGAGCGCAAGCCGCGCCGCCGTCGCCGCCAATTACTAGGGCGGGCGAGTACCTGGACCGCGTCGCAGCATGCCTGGCTGCACGCCAAATCCTCGTCAGGCGAAGGCCCACCGCGCTGTCACTCGCGGGGGCGGAGGCCTGACCGCTGGCGGTGTCGGCGTCACGGCAAGCGGCACTTGCAGCGGGAAGACGCCTGAGGAGGTGGTCTGCAGAATGAGATCGTTCATCTGCGAGTCGACCGCGTGCCCGAAGTCGATCAGGTTCTGGCCTAGGGAGGCGATCCGCTGCTGCATACGAGCCCTCTTGGCATAGCGGAGGAGGCTCTGGTCCGTCCTCCATCGGCCGCGGTCCTTGACCTCCTTCCTGGTGCGTCGGAGAGACAGGAGGTCGTCGGACGCACCCCCATGCCGAAGGGAGTAGAGCGTCATCTCGGCCTCCAACCCGAGCGCAGCGGCAGCGCGACGGAACATGCTCCGCACCTCGTCGGGGGCGAAGGTCCAGAGGCCGTCGCTCGTCTTCTTGCCCAGCACCAGCGCGTCGAGAAGGGGCCAGAGCGTCGGGTTGTCGACGATCACGCTCTCGTCCATCTCCCCTGTCTTCCCAAGACGATCGAGGCAGGCGTCGTTGACGATCAGGGCCCAATGTCCGTACCCGCGGGCGGCATCGGGTCTTGGTCGAATAACGCTGCCCGCTGTTAGCCGATAGGCCTCGCTGGGCCTCAGGTAGGTGTCGAACATCAGCCTGACGAACACGGCCATGCCGAAGAGCTTCCACGAGATGAGGACGCCCACGATGGAGGCCATCGCCGCCCGTGGAAGGGGTAGTCGCATCTGCGGGGGCACGAGCTTCCGCCAGCCTGTCAAGGCGCGAGCTGCACGCGGGCACGGCGTCCTGCCCACCAGGATCGAAGGCAGGTAGTGCTTCAAGGAGGCGAGCAGGACTCGGCCCGTAGCACTGTCGAAGCCGTCCAGAAAGAGGTTCACGAAGTAGGTAACTAGGATGACATCGACCTCCGCCGCCGTGGTGAAGGTCTGGGACGTCCAGCGGCACCACACCTCGAACTTCTTGGCGGCGCCCCAGTAGTTGGCCATGGTTGTGTCCGACACGGCAGCTGACTCGAGGACCGAGAGCGCACCCCGCCCGAGCCGTTGTGGTCCTGGATGCGTCTTGGTCCTCTGCTCCGTCACGGTCGTGGCTCGCTGGCGCCGAAACTCGGGGTGCAGCCGCTTGGTGCTCCTCGAAGGTCGGCCCGACAAAGAAACCTGTCCTCGACGGCGAGTCTGCGGCATTGCTCTCGCTAGGGATCCATCGCACAGCGTGGCGAATGCCGCAAGCTGCGGACAGAGCACAGAGGCGTCGTAGTGGATCGCGAAGCCCTCGGGCACCAGAACGTCCCTTGCCAGCAGCAAGGGCTAGAGCCAAATTGTCGACGGTGAACAGGATGCGATGATGTCGAAGCCGTCCAGACCGAGACGAGTGTCGCATCGCAAATCCGAGAGCCTCCGCCTCGTATCGCATGATGTCCAAACCGAACCTCGAATGCCGTGCGCTATATATCGTAGACCAGCCGTCGGAAGCCGTGATCGAGTCGGGAACCTCGTCGAAGCCGTCCATCGAAATCTCGTCGAGCCCTCGAGGTGATGATGATGATGCGGTGGGCGAGGGCTTGCTTTGGGCCTCGGGAGGCCCCGGGCACTGCTCGCAGTCTTTGAAGCCTCTTTTGCTCACGGCAGCTTCCAACACGACGTTCGGGTCGACTCCCAGAGCGTGGGCGCGGGCGTGCACGGCATCGGAGAAACGGTAGCGCCATTTCTCAGACCGTCGACCTGCGGCAGCAACGTCCTCTTGTTCCACGAACTTGCGACGCGCGCCAATGCCGTATGGAGAGGCGTCGCTGCAAAAGGTGGTGGCCGCCCACTCAGCCCTGACATCAGCCCACCACAACGGGATGAGGGAAGCAGCGGCACGGAGCTCAGAGACGACTGACGGCCACAGCGGCAAAGCCCGCCGTGAGTCCTGACCCATGAAGCGGTAGACTGCGTGGAAGATGAAGAGCATGGGCCTGTTGGCGATCATCCCCCAGGTGCAGTGCCCGACCACGGCGGACAACGCAAGCGGAGATGCGAAGCCACGTCTGAGTAGCCCAAGTAGGGCCTGGCGCAACCGAGACAACCGGTCCACCTTGCACCTGATGACGCCGACGTCGCCCAGGATGTCGAGGCCAGCGAAGGTGACGCGCTGCGCCGCGGGGGCGAACTCTTCTACAGGTAAGCCCCTCGCAACCAGCACGTCTCGAATGGCCTGGCACGAAGCGGTGGCAACGTCTGGACTGAGTGAGACGGTGGCGAAGTTATCCACGTAGCCAGCTGCGATGATGTCGCCATGGTCTCGCAGAGGACGAGGTGCTGAACCGTCTACCAGCATCGCATCATCGTCGATCCCCGAGTCGCGTATGGCTGTGGTTAAGGCTGACTGGCAAAAGTGGAGAGCCCACGACCACCCCATCGGCATCACAGACACAAACGGTTGTAAGAAGGCCTTCGTGGGGAGCTTCAGTCCATTGATCGCCTTGAAACCCAAGTACCGATTCGGGACCACTGGCAGAGAGAAATATCTGTGCAGCTGGGGCGGCAACTTCATGTGATAGAATGCGCACTGGATGTCACCCTGCGCCACGTAGAAGTCATCCGAAGCCTCGAGTGCACTCCATGCCGACGGAGTCGGCAATCTCGTAGAAGGGGGGGCAGAGAAGGACATGTTGGCAACCCGCGTGTCGAAGACGAGGCGAAGGTTGACCCCATTGGACTTCTCGACGAAGAAGAAGCCTGTGGAGTAGGGCGCCTGACGTTCGGCGACCTCCCACTCTAGCATGCCAGCCTGATCCAAGCGCAGCAAAAAATCAGCATACTCCCGAGGGCGAAACCGAAGGCGAGGATCCACGCATGGCGAACCGATGCCCGAGTCCTTCCTGAGAGTAGCTGTCTCCGCGGGATCACGTAGCATTTGTTGCCTCCACCCTGACAACGTTGAACGATCGGCGTCGGACACGAGATCGGCCGTGGGAACGGGGGCCACGTGCTTCGGCCAGGAGACGAGCTCCTTGTCGTAGGGTCTCACCCGAGACTCACCAGAGTATCCAGGCGCCGACGCGAGCAACTCTACCAGGGCTGCCTCGCATCTGATCGGAGATTCGGAATATCCAGGAGGTAGTTCAAAATCGCGAAACTGTTGAGCAAGGTACTCTTCAGCGTCGCTACGAGCGCGCGGAGGAAGACCTGGAGGCGGAGTAACCATATCATCAGGGTCGCAATGGTACATGTCGTTGAGGGTGGACACGGCATCGTTGTACCACTCTCTCCAGGCAGCACCCTTGGCGGCCCGTCCGCGGGCTGAACCACCCATCGACGCGATACCAGATCGTCGCTCCACAGGGATAGGACGGAGAGGAAAAACGTCACGCTGCCGAACTTGATGAGCAGCGCTGGGGCAATGCGCCTGGCTGGCGCCACTGAGGCGCGCCCCGCAGCCAGGCCTGGACTTCTCAAATATCATGGCGCCCGCAAGTCACGCTCCTCACGCGCCTTGCGTCGTTCTTTGCCGATGGCGGCCTCCGCCTTCATCTGATCTGCGATGTATTCGAGCAGCTTCGGAGAGATGCACGAGTTGGCCTTGGAGACCCCCGCGCCCAAGAAGTAGCTCGTCTCGGCCATGCTGACGGCGGTGGCCGTCGCGGCGCTCCTGGCTCCAGACTTGGCCTTGGGCGCGGCAGCCGTCGGGGGCGCCGAGCGAGACTCGTACACCCGTTCCTCCAGCAGCTGAAGCTGACGCGCGACGACCTCGAAGGGCGCCATCTCCGCCACCTGCAGTTGGTCGTAGACCACGGCGAGGTCTAAGACCCGACAGAGGGTCTCATGGAGCTTGGCGTACTCGTCGTCGTCGGCCAGGGCCATGGCCGTGAGCCACCGCTGATGCCACGCGGTGGGCGTCCCCGCCATGGTTGACATAAAGGACAAGCACCAGAGAAGAGTACGCGGGCCCTGGATGGGCCAGCCCACCACCTCGGTCTCTGAGAGGCCGTTCGCCGTCTCGCCGAACCTCCGCTCGCGCTCGCCCCGCTGGTTGATCGCCATCGGCAGCACCCTGAAGTCGCCAGCAGGAACGGGAAGAGCATCGACCGCGAGAGCGCCACCAGCCGCAGCTCCAGGCACAGGCGCCAGCGGCGGCGCCGCGGCAGGGCCAGGCGGCACGGGTCCCAGAGCGGCGGCCAGCGCCGCGACTCCAGGGGCGCCCCCCGGCGGGACGGGAGCAGCAGGACCATCCGCAGGTGGTAGGGCGAGAGGCGGAGCATGCGCGGCGGCGGCCGCTGCTGCTGGGTCCGCCAGCGGGAAGGGCCCTGGAGGCGCGCCTGCAGCGTTGCCCGCCGCGAGAGCCAGAAGAAGAGGGTCCGCTGGCATCGGGTACCCCGCGGCCACGGAGCGACCCACGGCAGCCCACAGCTCCGCGGCCGTCGGCAAGCGTCTGAATCGATGCACTGCGGCGCCGACCAGCGCAGCAGGCGTGTCGCCCTGTCCAGCCAGCGGCAGCACGGCCCGCACGTCGGGCCCCACCACGATCGGCTCATCGTAGTCGTCGAAGTCGGGCGTGACGACATACGCGAACCCCGCCGAGACCCCGAGCACTAAGCGCTCGTGCCACAAAGCCACACCTCCCACGCGGTAGCGAATAGCGTGGAAGCCTCCCGCCATCACTGAAGTGCTGGGGCTCGGCGGCGAGCAAGCCTCACCTGCTCGGCAGCGAGCGCGTCGATGTCGATCACCTCCGTGGGCAGCTCACCACCCGTGGGCTCGAGCGGCGGAGCAAGTGTACGACGAGCCGCGAGGACGCCTGCACCAACGCCGACGGCGAGCCCGACCGTGCAGGCGGCCACAGCGTACGCCGCCACGATGCCCGCGCACGAGGGCTCGACCACCTGCCCGCCCACGCCCGCGCACACGCAGGAGGGGCAGGAGAGGGTCGGCGGCGCGGGACACGCCAAATGCGGGGAGCAAGACCCGCAGCTGGGAGCCGAAGCGCGGGCCACCAGCGAGGCCCCCAGTGCCTGCGCCCCGAACCTCAGGACGTCCGCAGCATGGTGGGCGAGGTCCTGCATTCCTGGGCAGGACACCTGAGAAGCTTGAGAATGGAAGTGCGGCCCGAAAGAGAGCCACAAAAAGCCGCGGGCAGCAATATGATGAGAAGGAGGAGGAGGAGGAGGAGGAGGAGGAGGAGGAGGAGCAGCACGAGGAAGTTCAATACAGGGTTGCCCAGCGTGCCGAATTTCTGACAAGTGCAAGTTCTTTACCAAATGACTCTCAGTGGGTTCTCAGCCCAACCCGCCAGCCACCCAAAGAGCCCGTAGATTCCGCAAACATATCTCCAAGACGGCCTGGACGGTCTCCAAGACGACCAAGATGACCCCAAGAGAGCCCACGTCGGCGGCGCATCGGCGACGCCGTCGTGGAGAAAACCGGGCCCCGCATCGAGCCGCATCGCCCATGCATCGACGATACCCATCCTCCGACCCCGTCTACTCCGACTCCCACTGCAAGGCCTGCAATAGGAAATGACAGAGACATAAAAACTCGGAGGTCTGGGCGGATTCGTGGGATCCGCGCTGATCTCCGAGTCTTTGTACTCATGTCATTTTCGTTCCCCGACAGTCATGGAGGGCCCCCCCTGGCTTCCGCGCCAGGACAGACGTGCGATCGAAGGAGGGCGCGAGCAGGAGAGCCCAGCGTCGAATCGAGAAGTCGGATCGGTGATCGAAATGAATCGCATCGGCGGAAATCGGCAGCCAGGTCGGGAGAAGTCGAATCGGCAGACATCGGCAGGCCAGCACCATTTCCTAGCGGAGGCCTACTGCTGCAGGCCTCTATTTGGGACATCGGAGCCCGAATCGGCATCCCGAGTCGAATCGAGTCGGAGCCGGAAGCCATCGACGTCGGAAGCCACCGAACCGGAGGAGTCGAAACAAGCCCCTGCGCGAGGAGGAGGAGGAGGAGGAGGAGGAGGAGGAGGAGGAGGAGGAGGAGGAGGAGGAGGAGGAGGAGGAGGAGGAGGAGAGGAGGAGAAGGAGGAGGAGGAGGAGGAGGAGGAGGAGGAGGAGGAGGAGGAGGAGGAGGGAGAGGGAGGAGGGAGGAGGAGGAGAGGAGGAGGAGGAGGAGGAGGAGGAGGAAGGAGGAGGAGGAGGAGGAGGGGGGGCGAGCGGGAGGGCCGGCCGCGGTGCCGCGGGGGGGTCCTCCAGCGCCCCACCTCGGCGGCGGTCTCCGACCGCCGCGCCGCGAGGCCCGACGCGGCGCGGAGCTGCTGCCAGCGGTTCCAGGACACAGGGCCCTGCGGCGGCCAGGGATGCGGAGGGAGAGGGGGGCCAGGAAGAACAAAGACGTGTTCTCTCTCTCTCTCTCTCTCTCTCCCTCTCTCTCTCTATATATATATATATATATATATACATATACATATATGGTCGCCCCCAAACCACCCAAACCACAAAAAATCTTCACTGATCGTTTGCTCCATGCATCACCGCCTCCTCCTCCTCCTTCTCCTCCTCCTCCTCCTCCTCCTCAGAACACCCCGCAGTTGCGGATAAGAGCGAGGGGGCTGCGAGGACGTCCTCAGTCTGCCAGGCTCTGGAGGAAGCCCGCCGTAGGCGCCGAACTTCTACGGATTATGCATTGAGCCCGCCGCAGGCGACGCTGTGCTGATTAAAAACTTGTGGGTGGATCGCGGGGTGGGTCGTGTCGTGGGTGGGTCGCGGGTGGGTCGCGGGCGGTCGCGTCGCGGCGTTGGTCGCGGGGTGGGTCGCGGGCGGGGTGGGTGGGTCCGCCAGTCGCGGGTGGGTCGCGGGTGGGTCGCCGGCGGTGGGTCGCGCGGGCGGGTCACGGGTGTGGTCCAGGGTGGGTTCGCGGGTGGGTCGAGTGGGTGGGGTCGAGGGGTTGGTCGGGGGTGGATCTCGGGGTGGGTCGCGGTGGTGGGTCGCGGGGTGGGTCGCAGGGTGGGTCGCCGGGTGGGTCGCGGGTGGGTCGCGGGCGGGTCACGGGGTGGGTCGCGGGTGGGTCGCGGGTGGGTCGCGGGCTGGGTGGCAGGGTGGGTGACGGGGTGGATCGCGGGGTGGGTCGCGGGGTGGGTCGCGGGTGGGTCGCGGGGTGGGTCGCAAGTGACACGACGACAACAAACAACAACAACAACAACAACAACAACAACAACAACAACAACAACAACAACAGCAACAACAACAACAACAACAACAACAACAACAACAACAACAACAACAACAACACCAACACCAACATCAACACCAACACCAACACCAACAACAACAACAACACCAACAACAACAACAACAACAACAGCAACAACAACAACAACAACAACAAACGAAACCAACAACAACAACAACAACAACAATTACTAGCACGTGGGGACACACCGTTCTCACCAGTGCCAGGGTTTTCATAGGAGGCAGGCAATACCCCCACTTTGTGGGGGGGCCGGTTCAAGCTCTACCAAATTTCCAAACGACTCTTCGCCACCACCCACACCCAGCTTCCCGCCCTATGACGTTCGGACACTTCACTTCGTGGCATGCGGACGACCGTGGCTACTATTCAGGGCCCCGCGGCCGACGACGACGGCGTGCGCGCGCGAAGAAAAAACGAATGTGTCCCGCATGGTATTATTTGACAGGGATGATGGCCCTGGCAGGTGCGCAACCGTTGTTGCGGAAGTTCGAAAAAGTTGTTCGCAAAAGCCCGTTTGACAGAAATGATTAAAAAGTGTTGGGTTTCCTACGAATCCGCAAGAGCGCGCGGGATGGAATTTTGACATTTTTTTTTAGAAAAACCATTGGTTTTTTGATGTTTTTATCTTAAAATCGTTGCGAACACTAAGGTTTTGGAAGAATTTCGTCTTGCGCGCGCGAATGTCCACTTTACCTTATTTTTTGCAAGGGGTTCTTGAAATTTGATTATATTAGAACAAGAAATGTCATTTTCTATTGTTTTTTGCAAGGGAAAGCGGATTACAACAAAACAACCGGATCCTGTACACACCCTCTTTTCTGAGGCTTCCTCACGAAAATGATGAAAATGTAGCTGCGGCCTAGGCGGCGCAGGGGGGGCGCGCACCAGGGGGCCCAACAATAATTATTCTTTAGAATAAATAATGTTCAACAAACACAACAACCACAACAATCACAACAACACCACCAACACCACCACCACCACCACCAACAACAACAACAACTCCAACAACGCAGCAAGCATAACCCTCACCACGGATCTCCACTAGAGCCACGCACCCAGGGACAATGAAAAACCGTTCGGCCCTCTCACTGTGTAGATATATATATATATATATGTATAAGATAATTAACAACAGACTGCTAACACCACAACGCAACCAATACGAAGAATATTAAGACTGACAATGCTAATACGAATACGGATACGCATGATAATAACACTGATAATAATACGGGTGCTAAGAATGACAATAGCAGCAACAATAATCGGACAGGTTTGCCTGCCCTGCTTGTCAGAGTTCCCGTGGGGGCAAAAGCTCGAGACATCCTCCAGCCCGCGACTCGACATCAGGGCGGGCCAGGTCCCGGCTGAGGTAGGGGAAGAAGAGGAAGAAGAGGGAGGAAGAGGAAGAAGGAGGAAGAAGAGGGAGAAGAAGAGGGAAGAAGAGGGAAGAAGAAGGGAGAAGAGGGAAGAAGAGGGGAGAAGAGGGAAGAAGAGGTAGGGGAAGAAGAGGGAGAAGAAGGCGCAGCATCACGTGGCCAATGCACGAAGGCAAAAAGGGGCACGGTGCAGCACGAGCGACAGAAAGCATCCCGCAGGAGAGGATCCTGGCTCCCGCGATCTCCCCCTGGCCATCGCTCGGACGTCAATTCCTTGTGTTTTGTTCGATGTCCTGCGTGGTTTTTTCGCCAAATGATCAAGGATGCTCCTCGATGGTCCTCGCCGAAAGAAAAATGCACACGTCCGAGCGATGCCAAGCCACCCGAGAAAACGCGGGGTGGGATGCCCCGGGGCGCACCCGCACACCTTGCGGCCCTGCGGCTGCGGCATGGGCGAGGCGGGGCGGAGCCGCTTTGTTTAACATCGAGCTACCCCCAAGCCTGCCGCGGAGCCCATGGGGCTGAACGGCGTGTGGGACTGCGGCCCCCCAAAGCCAAACCGCTCCCTCCCTCCTTGGGGGGACCCGTCTAACTGGTGTGGTGGGTGGGGCCCAGTGAGCCTCAGACATGTTCATGAACGGCCTCCGACGGCTTCGAAGATGACTCCCAGGGGGTCGCACCCAGTCGCCCTGTGGATGCTTCAAGACAGCCCGCGAAGCCCCCGGGACGCCTCCCGGAGACCCCCCACGAAGGGCCCCACAAGCCGAAATCGCACTCCCCGAGGAAAATCACATGGTTGTTTGGCCCGACAAGCGGCTCCGAGGCCGTGGCCCGCGATCCGAGACGGGCCGAGAGGCCTCCAGGACGCCCCGCACGACGACTGCTCCAGGCGGCTCCGGGAGGGCACCGAGGGCACCGAGACAGCGCAACAGAGGTCCAGAGGCGGGCTCGAGACCGCCCAAGAGGGCCCACGACGGCCCAGCATGGGCCCCGCCGGGGCCAAAATGGCTCCAGTGCGGCCCGCCAGGCGACGCAGATGGCTAAGGAACACAGTGCGGGCGCGGCCGCGAGAAACCCTCGCAAGAGACCCAACCCTGAAAAACCGCGCGCGAGGTGCACCTCAGAGGAAACCCGGAGCACTCTGAACGCAGCAGCTTCGACGGCCGCGGGAAGTTACCGCGCAGCGCGCGGGGCGAAGAAACCCAGGGTACCCTGACGAAGCGCGCACGGTTTCTTGATGCGCGCCCCCGCTGTACCTCCAGAGGCCCCGTAGGCGCCACAGGATGGCCCCCAAAAGACCCCTCACAAGGGCCCCGACGAGCCAATACTCGCCCACTCCTGGCGGGGAAAGCAAAGATTGTTGAGAAACTGCTTCAGGGGCCCTGACCAGCGACCCGGAACGGCCCAACAAGCCTTGCACCTGACCCCACGACGGCTCCCGGCGGACCTTGGACTGCCCACGAGACGCCCAAGATAGCACAGAAGGCCTCGAAAAGACCTCACGACAACCTAAGATGGCCCCAGACGGCCCAGAAAGAGCCCCATTCGACCCAAGATGGCCCCAATGCGGCCCGCAAGGCGCCGCAAACGGCCCAGGGGGGCCCCACACGCCCAAAAACGGTTCCAAGGAGATCGTCGCGAGGGCCTCCGCAACAAAAGGTACCCCCCTTCTTGGAAGAAAGTTGCCTTCGGGGCAAGCCGGTTCAACAACTGTCAACAACGACCCGAGACGGGCCAAGAGGCCTCGCTAAGGGCCCCACGACGGTTCCAGGCGGCCCTGGGGAGGTTCAAGCGACCCTCGTACATACAACGAGCAGACACCGAGAAGTCCAAGTGCGTCCAAAATGAACAATAACGGCCCAACAAAGACACATCCAGCCTATGATGGCCCGAACGATCCCAGATGGCACCCCATGGCCTGGACATTGCTTCTGCCCCCACCTGCGTCGACCTGCCTCCACGATCCACCTGGCACAACAACCGTCGTTCTCACACGCGCGCACGCCCATCCTAACACCCGACACGCCAGCCCGCGGCGCGCGCGAGGGGAGACGGCGCTCTGCATTGCACGGCCCTGGGCCCCAAGGCTTTGCAGCCCGAGAGTGCCCATCCCCCCCCCTCCCCCTTCCCCTGGGGGAGGGGGAGGGGGAGGAGGAGGAGGGGGAGGAGGAAGGAGGGGGAGAGGGAGGGGGAGGAGGAGATGAGGAGGAGGAGGAGGGGGAGGGGGAGGGGGAGGGGGAAGGGGCGAACCAGCCCACGGCGCGTCCGAGGGAAGACGATGCCGCCTGGCACGGGCCTGTGCCCCCCCCCCCCCTGACTTGACACCTGGCGCCGACCTGCCCGCGCTCCCACGCCGCAGGCCCGCACCTCCTGAGGGCCCCCTCGTCCTCCTCTGCCTCCTCCTCCGCCTCCTCCTTCGCCGCCGCCGCCGCCTCCTCATCCTCCCTTTTCGTGACCGCCTCCCCCTCCTCCTCCTCCTCCTCCTCTACCTCCTCGTCCTGCTCGTGTTCTGCCGCCTCGTGTTCCTCCTCCTCCTCCTCCTCCTCCTCCTCCTCTTCTTCCTCTTCCTCATTCTCCTCCTCCGCCTTCTCCTCCGCCCCCTCCCCCTCCTCCTCCTACCCCGTCTCGAACCCATTATGCACGCGGCCGCGTGAACCGCGCGGGGCCAACATTGGGAAACGCTTCGGGCACCAGAACCCGCCCTCGAAGGTCCGAAGGACCACAGGGGCACTTCAGATGCCGAGGGCCATGGAAACCGCCGTCTCGACTTCTTGACGGCGCGGACAGCCGAGCCCAAGGGACCACCGGAAACGCGCCCGGAGCGTGCAGCAGGGCTCTGCTCCCAGGGCCGCGGACTGAACAAACGAAGGTCGGCGGACACCCGAAGCGTCTCCGGCGCCGAGAAGGTGCTGCGCTCGTCGCCGTGTGCGGCGTTCCTTCGCAACCTGGGCGCGTGCCCTGGGAGGGCCCAGCGGGTGGCAGTCAGCCTGGCCTGCCGCGCGCTGGCGACCTGGGAGGGCTCGAGCGGTGCGAAGCCAGTGGGCGCACCACGCGTTCGTAACCTGGCTCGTGCCCTGGGAGGCCTCACGTGGTAACCATCGTGTGGCCCTGCCACATGTCCGTCAGAATCCTGTGGCGCTGCCACTTCGTGACCCGGCGACGCTACACACACGAGTTCGTGCCCCGTCCGAACCAAATAAATGAGAACACCATGCTTCTGCAACATGTCCGTGACCTGAAAAGGTAGCTATACGGAGACTATGTTTTACGAGGGTTCGTGGCCGCTGGGGCCACGGATGTGGGCCACACTGGAGCGAGAACACGGTTCCTGCAGACATTGTGAGGCCTCAGACGAAGCGCCGATTCCACGAATGCGTCTACCACCCGCGTCCTCCCTTCTTCGGACCCCCCCGTGGGATGTTGTCTTGTCGCGGTCATTTGACGTAACCGTCAGAACCCCAGCGTGTCGCATACGAAGCAGGCGAAAACATGCAGCGCGCGCGGAGCAGGGCGGGCGCAGCACGAGGCACGCCGAGCCTCACGTGCGGACCCCGTGCGGCGATCCGGCGGCGACGAGGAACGAAGCAGGACCAGAGCGACTCCGCCGAACCTCCTCCTCCTCTTGGTCCGTCCTCGCCTCCATCCTCCTCCTCCTCCTCCTCCTCCTCCTCCTCAGCCTCCTCCTCCTCGTCCTCGTCCTCGTCCTCGTCCTCCTCATCCTCGTCCTCATCCTCCTCGTCCTCTTCCTGCCCTGTTCCTCGCCCTTGCCCTTCTCCTCTATCGCCCCTCCCTCGAGATCCAACCTACCGCTTGAAGGAGGGCAGACATCAACAGAACAACACGACAAGAGTCGCGGCGTTACGCCGGCCACAAGGACGAGGGATGACGAGAAGGGAGGGCGATGAGGGAGGACGAGCAGAAAGGACGAGGAAGAAGGGCGATGAGGGATGACGAGGAGGGAGGATGGGGAGGGAGAACAAGGAGGGAGGGCGAGGAGGAAGTGTCAGGAGGAGGGGGGGGGGACGAGGAGGGAAGGCGAAGAGGGAGGACGAGGAGGGAGGACGACGAGGGGGGGGAAGCGGGGGAGGAGGCCGTCCTGCTGGAGGATGTCAAGCAGCCCTCTCGACTGGAGCTGGCCGCGACCCCGCTGCTCGAGGATCCACGTCTCCAGTCCGACCCGCTGCTGGCGGAGGGGCGCGGGAGCGAGGGGGTCGGAGGGGACTCGAGGGAGCGGGAACGGGCGCGGGGAGCGAGGGGCGCGGGAGCGAGTCGAGGGCGCGAGGCTCTCTCGCAACACTCCGGTGCAAAAGGGGGGCAGCAGCGGGCGGGAGGAAGGCAGGGAGGCGGGGAGGGAGGGAGGATTGCGGGGGGCGGGAGCGCGAGCGCGGCTGCGCAAGCAGCCTCGTGCGGCGGGGCGCCCACGCCCGAGCCCGGCTGGGGCGGGGCGAGCGAAGCCGTGGGCTCTTCGAGCTCTGCAGGAACGTCTGACGCACACGTGGCGCTTCGCGTCTGTAGGTCGGGAGGTGGATGTTAGGAGGAGGAGGAGGAGGAGGAGGAGGAGGAGGAGGAGGAGGAGGAGGAGGAGGGGAAGGAGGAGGAGGAAGAGCTGGAGGAGGAGGAGGAGGAGGAGGAGGAGGGGGAGGAGGAGGAGGAGGAGGAAGAGCCGGAGGAGGAGGAGGAGGAGGTTGGGATTGCCGAGGGGATGTCAGGAGCTCGAGTTCTGCGGCTGGTGGCACACTAGATGTCGGACTGGTTGGGTCGAAAGCAGGAGTCGACGCGCAGGCGCGTGAAGCTGGAGGCAGATTGCTGGGGGTGGAGGATCGGGTCGCATGGTGGAAGCTGAAGGCGGAGTGATGTGGTGGCGGTGATGGGTGGAGGTCGGGATGTGGAGGCTGGGGGGCAGACTAGTGAGGTCGTGTATCAGGGAATGGGGTCTGAGAAGGCGCGTGCGTAACTGGAGGTCAATGGCTGGAGGTAGAAGTGGACGGTCCAGTGCTGAAGCTTGAGGTCGGTGCTTGAGCCAGGTGATGAAGGTCGAGGCCTGAAGCTGTATGCTGGATGTCAGACTGACGGGCTTGTGAAGGTCGGAGGATGGATTTCGAAGAGCGGGCGTGGGAAACTCCCAGAGGTCGATAGCTGCAGAGGGGCATGGAGATCGGGTCTTGAGAGCGGAGCTTCTTTGGGTTGGCCTCTTAGGTGCTGGGGGGTTCTGTGAGGTGCCGGGATCGGTTGGGGTCGGAGGCTGCGTCCAGGAGTTTGAGGAGAAGGAGGAGGAGAGAGGAGAGAGCAGGAGGGAGGAGGGAGGAGGAGGGAGGAGGAGGGAGGAGGAGGAGGAGGAGGAGGAGGAGGAGGAGGAGGAGGAGGAGGAGGAGAGGAGGAGAGGAGGAGGAGGAGGAGGAGGATCTTGGCCCCAGAGGTCAGAGGCCGCTGCCCGTGGTGGCAGGGGCGGCGGTCGGAAGCTGGAGGCTGGAGGCGGACCGATGAGGTTGAAGGTCGGAGGGTGGATCTTTCGAGGCCGGGCGTGGAACTGGGGGGGCCGCGTGCAGATCCCAGAAGTCCGCGCGGACCTCCGGAAGTGTATGTTGATGTCGTTTTGGCGTTCCTCTGCTGCCCCTGGAAGAAGCCACTTAGGTCTTGAGGGACCATGATGGGCCACTGGCTCAGTGGGCCCCTGAAGCGACAGGGCCGTTTTTGTTACCGGTTCCGTTTTGCCGATTTTTTGCTGCCGATTCCGACGCCGTTGTTTTACCGGTTCCGTCGCGGGTTTTGGACCGGTTCCGGCCCCGGTTCCGATCCTGGAGCAGTTTTTTTGCTGTTTCCGGTCGCCGTTTTTGTTGCCGTTTCCATTTTCAAGGGATATGTTTATGGAAACGGTGAAAAAAACGGCCCTGCCGTTTCCGGGGCCCACAAAGGCTGGGCGTGGAACTGGAGGTCAGTGCAGTGGGGGCAAGTCCGCAAGAAGCTTTCCACCAGAAGCCCGACCCTGAGACCCCAGGACGTCCCTCGACTTTGGGTGTGGGGGCGTCACGCTGTCCACGGCAAAAATATCGGAGCCCAGGAAACCCAGAGCACCCTGGAGGCAAGCAGGGTGTTTCTTGGCACGGGTCTCCACTGCAGCTTTAAGTCGGGCGTGTCCCCCTACAGGGGGATTTTCGACGAAAATAAAACAAACGCCCAAAATACCCCCAAAGGGTCAAACAATACTGAAAAAAAACAAGACTATGTTTGGACTATGTTTTGACTAGTTTGGGTGTATTTTTTATTTTTCGCCGAAATTCCCCCTGTAGGGGGACAGCCCCCACTTAACGGTAGCTGCCTGGGGAAGCGGGGCCCTGGACGCCCGGGAGCCGGGGCGGCGAGGACGGGACGCCGGGCGGTCGGAGGTAATTGTTGGCAGCAAGGCAGGACCGGTCGGGTCGCCAGGTCGTATGCTGGAGGTCGGGGTGCGTGTGAGGGTCAGAGGGGGGGAGGGAGGGAGGGGGGGAGGGACGAGAACAGAACAAGGAGGGGGGAGGGAGGGAGGGGGGGAGAGAACAGAACCAGGAGGGAGGAGGGAGGAGGGACGGGCAGGGGTAGGAGCGTGAAGGAGGAGGAGGAGGGGCAAGGAGGCAGAGGGGAGAGAGAACGGAAGAATGAGGAGCGAGAAGGGGGGAGATAGAGAAGGACGAGGAGAAGGAAGGGGGGGCTGGGGATGGCGGAGGGAGTGTGGGGCTGAAGACGGTGATGGCGGAACAAGGGCGAGAGAGGAGGATGTGGAAGGGGAAGAAGGACACACGGGGAGGCGACAGGGGTGGAGAAGGAGGGGAGGAACAGGAAAGGAGGAGGAGGAGGAGGAGGAGGGCATCGAGGATAAGGGAAGGGGAGGGAGGAAGGGCATGCCAATTGGGGGGTGCAGGAGGGCGGGTGGAACCTGCAGAGAGAGAGAGAGAGAGAGCAGATCGAGCCGCCCGAGCACTCAAGGAGCACGCCGTTGGCGGGGCGGCGGCGAGCCACAGGGGGAAGTGAGAAGGGGCGTACCTTCTCAGAAGGCTCGGAAGCCCCCCGGACTTCTGAGAAGTTTCCGAAGCCCTCCCCGAGGACAGAAACAACTTCTCGGAAGGCGCGAGGGCTTCTGAGAAGGCCCGCCGCCTTCTGAGAAGGCCCTCTCCTCCTCACTTCCCCCCCTCGCTCGCCGCCGAAACCGCCGGACCATCCACGTGCTGCGCTCGTCGGCACCTCGCAGGAGAAGGGGACTGGGCAGGGAGGCAGGACGGCCGAAGGCGGAGGGCGAGGAGAGGGAGCACCCAGCAGCGGCAACTTTCGGGGATGGACAGACCCCCCTTTAGTAAAACGTGGTTTGGTGAAAACGACCTGAGGCCCAAACCTGGCGGGCGCAAGCCTGGAAAATAACGGCCACGGCGCCCTCTCGAGAACCGAAAACGGACAATTCACTAATCGACGTGTCACTGTTGGGGGTTCTGTCCAGCCCCGACAACTTGCGAAGCGGACAGTATTATCCGGGCGGCGGTGTTGAAAGAGCTCGGGTCCTGCTGGCTGAAGCGCCGGGAGATCAACTCGTGGCGCGCCTTTGAGCAGGGAGGCAGACGGAAATCGGAAATCTAAGCAGCCCTCGCTATCCTCCTCATTGCGTCCTACTCACCAAGCATACCCTCGTGGGCCACTCCTGGAGTCGTCTGAGGGCCACTTGGGGCCGCAAGGGCGCCTCTTGGGCCATCTTGGCGCCCTCTGGGGCCGTCCTGGGGCCGTCTTGGGGGAGGACCTCTTGGCCTTCTGAGGCGGGTTTGGGGGGCCTGTTGGACCGTCCTAAGATGGTCCGAAACGAGAATGTTGAGAAACCGACGGAACCACATGAAATAACTAACGACATAATGGGCGATGAAATCCGCCGACCCTGTCAGCGTGTGGGAGGGGCTGTTCCGTTTGACTCGTCGTCGTCGTCGTGGTCGTTGACGTCGTCGAGCGCGCAGAGTAGTGGAGTCGAAGAGAAGCCCCTGCCCTCTGTTCCCTTCCCCACAGGAGGGGGCGGGGGGGGGGGCCCGGGGAAGTCCCGTGGAAGTCCCGGGTCAGATGCGACTCCCCCATGGGCGGTTCGGGGGCCCAGAAAAGCCCCAAGACGCAGCAAAAATGCCCCAAGATGCCCCCAAGACGGTCCTCGAGGGCCCCGAATCGCCGAAGCATCGGTCCAAGTCGCCAAAGTAGCCTCCAGACAGCTCAAAAGGTTTCCCGAACGTCCCAAGAGGCCTCCAAGACGACTTCAAAGAAAGCACCAAGGAACAAAAATCAGTTTCTCGCCTTGTCAGCTTCCCGACGCTCCAAGACAGGCCAAGGGGCAAGATGGCCCAAGAGGCGTCCAAGAGAGTCCCAAAACGACCCAAGAAGGCCCCAAGACCGTCCAAGAGGCCTCCAAGACAATCGAAGAGGCTCCCAAGACGGTTGTACGAGGGAGCCCACACGGGGGACCCGAACGGACGTTTCGAGCCCTCGGCCTGAGAAGCTCTCGGGAAACCCCCAGAGGCCCCTAAGAAGCCCCAAGAAGCCCCAAGAGGCCCCCAAGAAAGCCCCTAAGACCCCC
>CAUYUJ010007462.1:0-2500 GCA_963575745.1 Prorocentrum cordatum | reverse complement strand
GCTTCCCACCACCACCCACCCACCCACCCACACCCACACCCACACCCACACCACACCCACACCCACACCATCACAACCCACACACCCACACACCCACACACCCACACACCCACAACACACACCACACCACACACACACAACTAACCCATACACACAACAACCTCACACACACACCACAAACAACCTCGGTCCTCCTCATCCCGCCTCCTCCCTCCTCCCCATCCTCCGCGCCCCTCTCAAAGGAGGAGGAGGAGGTGAATGAAGGGTAGGAGGGAGGGAGGGAGGGAGGAGGGAGGGAGGGAGGAGGGAGGAGGGAGGAGGAGGGAGGAGGAGGAGGAGGAGTAGGGAGGGAGTGAGGTAGAGGAGAGGAGGAGGAGGAGGAGGAGGGGGAGAGGAGAGGAAGAGAAGTTAGAACTCGCTCGTCGTCTCCTCCTCCTCCTCCTCCTCCTCCTCCTCCTCCTCCTCCTCCCTCCTCCTCCTCCTCCTCCCCCTCACCCCTCCTCCTCCTCCCTCCTCCTCCCCTCCCCCCTCCTCCTCCTCTCCTCCTCCCTCCTCCTCCTCCTCCTCCTCCTCTCCTCCTCCCTCCTCTCCTCCTCCTCCTCCTCCTCCTCCTCCTCCTCCTCCCCTCCCCTTCCTCCTCCTCCTCTCCCCTCCTCCTCTCTCTCCTCCTCCTCCTTCCATCTCCTCCTTCCTCCTCCTCCTCCGCCTCTCCTCCTCCATCCGCCCCTGACCCCGCCCCCCCCACCCACACCCCCTCAGATCCCCGAGAGCCCCACAGGCACTTGACCGCCCCCGACGACGGCGGAGGCGGCGACTTCGCGCTCGGCCTCCCTCGACGATGAAGACGGCGACCGACCGACTCGATCGGCGGCGAGCGAGTGGGGGAAACGAGGGAAGGAGAGGGTGTGCTCAGCAGGCAAGGCGGCGGGGCTTCTCGGAAGGCCCCCGGCCCTCCGGAGGTCTCCCGTGCCTATTCGGGTAAGGCTTCGAGACAGAGTCTCGGCCAGAAGGCCAGGGAGCTCGAGAGCCTCCTGACTTCCCCCCCAGGGCTCGCCGTCGGCAGGAGGAAGAACAGACTGCATGTGATGGGCTTGTTTTCCACCACCACCACCACCATAAGTTGAAGGAGGGAGGATGGAGGACGCGAGGAGGAGTCGAAGAGGAGAGGAGGAGGAGGAGAGGAGGAGGAGGAGGAGGAGGAGGAGGAGGAGGAGGAGGGGGAAGGAGGAGAGAGGAGGGGGGAGGAGGAAAGAGGAGGAGGAGAAGGAGGAGGAGAAGAAGGAGGATGAGGACCTCCTTCCCCCTCCAACTTATGATGGTGGTGGTGGAAAAAACAGGCCCATCAGCATTAACCCTTCCCCCCCCCGAGGACGGCGTTTCGGGGCACCGTCCCCCCCCCGGCCTGCGGCGGCGCGCCCCGCGCGCTTGGGGGGGGTGGGGCCGGGGGGGTGAACGCGCCGCGCCGCGGCCGTCGTCGTCGTCGTCGTCGTCGTCGTCGTCGTCGTCGTCGTCGTCGTCGTCGTCGTGAGGAGGAGGAGGAGGAGGAGGAGGAGGAGGAGGAGGAGGAGGGTGAGACGCTGTGATCAGCGGGAAACGCAGAAACGCAGGAGGAGGAGGAGGAGGAGGAGGAGGAGGGCCCCCCGAGAAGAAGGAGGAGGAGGAGGAGGACGAGGAGGAGCATCTCCGCTGGGCCTCCCCGGATCGGCGCCGCCTCCCTGGCGCGCCAGGCGCCAGGGAGGCGGGGCAAATATCGTGGCCCCCGCCATAATATACATCCCCCCCTAGTCAGCACCCCCCTCTTTGCCGCCCCCGACTCGGCGACGAAGCAACAGCAAATGTTGTCCCAAACCAACAGCGGCCGCTGTTGGGCAGGCGGCCTCCTGTCTCGAATGGACACAGGCCGCGGCGGCGTGCACGGCGAGTCCTGTCCGAAATGAACAGGAACTGCTGTTGGGCATTGTACCCGCTCTTTCCGTACCCATGTCGGGCGTTCCGAACGACGAAGGATTCCGATGTCGTGCATTTTTCGGTTCCGTGCATTTTTCGATTTCGTGCTCGATGGTCCAGGATGGTCCTCGATGGTTCTCGCCGAGAACAAATGCACACGTCCGAGCGATGCCAGGACCTCGATCGGGAGCGGCCAAGAGGGGGGGGTCCAAGAGTGAAGGTGCAAATCATGACCGGCGGCATGTGCGCGGCCCACCGGGGGGGCCAGGGGAGAACTGAAACAAGAAGAGGCGCCATGAAATCTGGGCAGATATCGTGGCCCCCGCCATGCTATCCACCCCCCCCTAGCAAGCACCCCCCTCTTTGCCGCCCCCGACCCATGGACCGGCTTCTCGTCCCGAGTCGTGTTTTGACGGTCCCGGGGCCCGGCGAGGGCCGCCAGAGGCCGCAAGTGGCGAAACACCTTCCGTGGCCAAAGGTGGTCCGGGCCACGGCCCCTCTCCGGCGGGGGGGGGGAGGCGCAGGAGGAGGAGGAGGAGGAGGAGGAGGAGGA
>CAUYUJ010007461.1:42500-46667 GCA_963575745.1 Prorocentrum cordatum | reverse complement strand
CCTCCTCCTCCTCTCCTCCTCCTCCTCCTCCTCCTCCTCCTCCTCCTCCTCCTCCTCCTCCTCCTCCTCCTCCTCAAACCATCAGCGTGGACAGCCAGCCCACCAGCCAGAGATCAGGAGGAGTGGTTGTTGTCAGGTGAGGCGGCTGGCATTGACTGCGTTGACTCCACCACGATCGGCGAGGGCAGCTGGAGTTCACTGTTATGGTTCTTCGGCGATGCCAGCGGGGGGGGGGAGAGGGCGATTCGGCCGACCCGCCTTTCAGGAGAGTTGGGTTTTCAGTGGTGGTGCATCTTACTTCGCTCGATCCCTTCATGGTGGAAGCCACGGTGTCGGGAGGGCTCCCAGGGCCATGGTAGAGCGTGCCCAGGGGTGAGAGTTACGCCCTTCTTGGTGCACTTCGTTGCTATCGTGGACGGACAAGTTATGTGACAAACAATGCTATGGTTGCAGACGGCCGGAGTGCGAGACTATATGTTCACCCCGTCGGAGAGCATACGGACATTTGGCACCTTGTAGGCCAAGAGTTTCCAGCAAGGGAGGCTGACATGTGCACCGTCCTGTTCGTGCATTCCCACCAGTCTGGCGTCCAGATGGTCTCTTCCAAGACGCCCTGGCGATTAGTGGTGGACAACACCGTGGCTGCCATCGTGGCGGGGGGTGCCGCGGCGAGGTGCCGAGTGCCCGGAGGTGTGCGCGTTCGTGCTCTTACCGTGGGAGAGCAGGCTTACCGTGATCGTGAAAGATTGACTCGAGCGACGGTGGACACGCTCGATTGCGAAGCCGAGCTGGAGAAAAGTGAGCGTCCGAGGAGAAGGGCGCCTGCTCCTCCCCCGCCCCCACCTCCTGCTGCAGTGCGCCTGTTCGCACCTCGTCACGCAGTGGACGCCTCTGGAAAGGGACGCCTTGAGTGCTGCGTCGCTCGCCGCGCTTGCCGAGGGGATGGAGTCCGCGTGCTCCCCGCCGAGTTTTGTGGATGGGGGATTCTCCGCTCTCCCAATCTCTGCTCGCCTGCGTATCTCGGGGGACTGGATACGCAGTAGCCACCATATGCATTTGCACATGCAGCTCCAACTGTGGTCTTGTGCGAGCTGCGTTTTTTTTTTGTACGCTAGTAGCCAAAATCTAATATGAGACACAGTTGTCTTGGGGATACGAATGCAAGCCGTCGTGAGTACTTACATCGGTTCCACACCGATAGATGGCCGAAGGCTCTGAGCAAGGCCAAGCTTCTCACACGTGGCCGTTCGCAATCGGTCTCGAACTCGCTGCTGCGACTGGTCTCACTCACTCCCCCTCCTCCTCCCCCATCCCCCTCTTCCTCACCCTCCATCCCTCTTCCTTTTTCCGCTTGAGCCGTCGTCCTCGTCGTCGTTGTCGCAGTCACCGCTCCCTCCCGTCCCTGTCCGTTGGCCCTCCTCTTCAAGCGTCCCAGACTAAGGAGAAATCGAGCAACGTCGTACTCGAGTCGAAGGGAAGCCCCGTCCCTTTGATCCCTTCCCCGCGGGAGGGGTAAAGAGGGGGGAGGTAGGGGCGGGGGTCCCGAGGTTTGTGACCATTGTGACCCCCCCCGTGGGGGAGCACCCCTCCCTGGGAGAAGCTTTCCCCTTCGAGTCCTGACTCCCAAACACCTCGGGCTCTTCCTTCAGGGTCGGCGGCATCAGCCGTAAAGCCTTCACAACAACTCCTCCCTGTCGCACCCCCAGACGTGTCGGTAGGGAGGGCCGGACGGCTCGCCTGACAATTGCTCGCCATCTATGGTCCTGCAGCTTGAAGTTCGCAGCAGCTTCACGGCTTGTTATCAAAATATGGCTCTCGCCGTAGCGCCGTTCACATTCATCTTGAAAGTGCGCATCAGCTTCAAGGATGGAGGACGGGCCTTTTCAAAATGTGGCTCTCGCCTTAGCGCCGCTAGAGTTCGTCTTTACAGGGTACAACAAGTTCAAGGATTGAGGGCGGGTGGTTATCAGCATGTGGCTCTCGCCAAAGCGCCGCGCAATTATTTCTGATCCGACAGTTTCAAGGATGTGTACGGTCCAAGTCCCAGACATTGAATTCTGGCACGATTTAGGAATGTCAGGACCTAACAGTCGCGTTGATTCGCGATGTTGAAGTCCCAGGAATAGCGTTATGGCACGATTTCGGACTGTCAGGACCCAGCAGACACGCTGATCCGCGGCGCTGAAGTCCCAGGAACTGGGTTTGGCACGATTGGGGATTATCAGACGGTTGTCTTCTAATGGGCCACTCCCCGCAATGGAAAGAACTCGATTCAGGGACCGATGCAGCGGGAACTTTGAAGAGGGGTGTGTTGATGCGTCGTGGGCTTACACTGGTCCACCTCCTCCTCCTCTTCTTCTTCCTCCTCCTCCTCCTCCTCCTCCTCCTCCTCCTCCTCCTCCTCCTCCTCCTCCCCTCCTCCTCCTGCTCCTCCTCCTCCTCCTCCCTCCTCCTCCTCCTCCTCCTCCTCCTCCTCCTCCTCCTCCCTCTCCTCCTCTCCTCCCCTCCTCCTCCCCTCCTCCTCCTCCTCCCACGACGACGGCCCTCTCGCCCGTGGGGCGACGGTGGCGCCCTCGGGAGCCCCGCGGCCACGCGGCCCCACGCCAGCGGATCCTCCGCCCGTGCGCGCGCACGCGCCCCCCCCCCCAAGTCGGCCCGTGGGGCGATCGGGCGGCCTCGGCCGCCTGTGGGCGGGGGGGTCCCGCCCGTGGGCGGGGGGGTCTTACAGGCGGACGTGTGTCGATCCTGGGGCGTGGGGGAACCTTCAGACTCTGAGCACGAACAAGAAGGGCGAGGAGGAGGAGGAGGAGGAGGAGGAGGAGGGGGAGGAGGAGGAGGAGGAGGAGGAGGAAGTGGAGGAGGAGGAGGAGGAGGAGGAGGAGGAGGAGGAGGAGGAGGGGGGGGAGGAGGAGAACGACGACGACGACGACGACGACGAGGGGGGCGATTGAATGGTGGATGGAGATCCAGAGTAGGGCCAGCCAGACCTTGGACAGAAGAGCACCCTTCAAGACCATGAGACCCTCCACCGGCCAAAACACCCCAAAAACATAAGATCACTTGAGGGCAACCCTCCCCCGGGATACACAAACAAAGGGCATCGACCAAGCACGAAGGACACGAGGGCACCCTCCCCGAACCGACCTCGACCCTATGCCTCGGTCCGACTGTAGGCCAGGCTCGAGCTCTCTCGGGGCGCCCATCGGAGGGCTGCGGGTGGTCTCCCAGGGCCCTCGGAGGTCGAATCGATCCATCGAGGTCGATCGAGGCGCCGATCCCGGCACGTGCGGCGAGGCGTGTGTGCCCCACGCCCGCCTGAGCAACGCGCGCGAGGTCGCAGCCTCTCAAGAGCTGCAGAGATCGTGCTCGCGCGAGGTCCGCCACGAGGTCAATCTTTGAGGGGTGGGGAGCGGAGCCGAAGGGGTGGGGGGAGGAGCCGAAGGGCCCCCGCCCAGGCCGCTTCCCACTGAAGGGTGCGCCAACTGCAGACCTGGACCGACCCTGCATAGCCCTCGCTTGGCCAGGATAGCGACCTGGCCTGGTCAGGCTTGACCCCCCCTCCCTGGCGGTTGCTCACGAGCAGGCCCAAGGGGCACCTTGTGTAGCAGCAGACGAGGTGCCATCCCCCAGACCTCGCACCTGGCATACGAAGACAAGCACATACTCGTTCAGTTTTAGATCGGCATCCGCGAGTCGCTGTTCTCCCCCTCACTGGCACTGCTCCTCTCACCTCTTCTCGCGTTCGGAGGGCAAGGGTAAGGACGAGGAGCACCGCGAGAAGGCCCTGCCCCTGTGCCGCAAGGCTGAGGTCCAGCGCAACGACGTTCTTGTAGTCCCCGAACATGCACGCCTGGAGCCCGTGCTGGTCATCGAACTTAAACTTTCCGAAGTTGCCCCAACCTGGGGAAGATGCACCCCTTCTCCCCCGTTCCCCCCGCCTGCCTCACGCCACCCCCAACCACCACTGCCATCCCTCCTATATATATATGTATATATATGTATATATATATATATATGTATGTGTATATATATATATATATGTATCCTCGCACCACGTCCCCCCATCCCTCTCTCTCCCCCTCCCCATCCTCCTCTCGCCCTCCTCCTCACCCTCCCCTTCCATCCAGCTTCCTGACACATAACTCCTACCTGTCGCACTACCACACG
>CAUYUJ010007461.1:27500-35000 GCA_963575745.1 Prorocentrum cordatum | reverse complement strand
GGGGGGGGGGGCGGTGCGAGGGCTCGGGGTGCTGGCGGTTGTGCGGAGCCCGTTGTGGGGACCCCCTGGTGGACCTCTGGGGACCGCCAGGCAGTGGTCTCACCGTCGTCGTCGCCGCCGTCGCCGCCACCATCGCCGCCAGCAGCGGCTGCACCGCCGACACTCGATCTGGGAGTTCTTGTCCTCACCAAAAATTTGCAGATTTCGTTATGTAATGGCTTCGTCTCCTCTCTCGCAACCTGGTTCGACGGCATGCGGGAAGGGAACACTTGGAAAGGAAGTTGGGGGGAGTTCTCGAAGAGAGGGGGATACCCATGCTCTTTCCTCCTCCCTCCTCCCGATTATCCCTTCTCCTCTCTCCGACATGTTTCCCATCATTCCCCCATCAGGTTTTGCCTTCGGGGTTCTTAATTGTTAGAGAAACCGATGAGTGCCAGAAACGGTCTTCGCTGGGTTCTCTGGGGCTCCCTGGTCTTGTTTCCTTACAAAGGGGGTCCCTGGGGCTGCCCAGCCCTGTTTCTTTGCAGTGGCGCTCCTCGAGGTTTCCTGGGTTCACCGAGTCCTCTTGGTTTTGCTTCCTTTGTCTTTCCATGTTTGGAAAGGCCAGCCTTAATCGCGGTCCTCGCGGTTACCCTGCCCCCCTGGTCCCTTTGGTCGTGGTCTTTACTGTCGTGGAGGGTTGGCCTTCCTCAAGTTTTCTGGGTCCACTGATTTTTTTTCCGCACTGTGTTCGTAAAGCTATGCCAAGCAGTGCCTAGCAACGCAGAGAAATCCCAAACGAACCCGCACCAAGCGATGCCAAGCAATAACAAGCAATGCGAAGCAATGCCAAGCACTACCAAGCAATGGCAAGCAATGTCAGGCGAGGCCAAATCATCCAAAGTAGCGGAAAGTAATGCAAAGTAATGCAACGTAACGCACAGAAATGCCAAGCGTTACCAAGCCATGCAGAGCAATGCAAGGCAATGCAATGCAAAGCAATGCAAAGCAATGCCTGGCAACGCAAAACAATGCCACGCAACGCAAAGCAATGCAAAGCCATGCCAGGCAACGCAGAGCCAAGCAACACAACAATGCAGAGCAGAGCCGCGCACCTCAACACAAAGCGATGCAAAATGAAATGCCAGGCAAAAACGCCAAGCAGTGCCGCCGCGTTGAAGTGCTCCCCTCATTGGGGCTGCGTTAAAGGTTCATCCGCCGCCGAGCCCCCATGGCACGATGAGGCATGCCAGAATCAGGTCGGGCGTGTCCCCCTACAGGCGGATTTTGGACGAAGAATAAGCAATACCTAAACATTGCCCCCCAGCATGTTCAAAAATGGTCAACAATCGTCCCCTGACTATTTGTTGACAACTTCTGAATATTCCTCCTGTAGAGGGGCAGGCCCGCCTTAGTGCTAGAATTCAAGCTGCTGGCTGGCAGGGCTTCCGCCACTTCAGGCAAGCCTCCGCACTCGTCGCACCTTGGGCACCCGAATTATCCGGGGTAACTCGGGTCTGGGGTAGCTCGGGTTTAAATTCCCGGAAAAAGGAACCCGAGTTAGCCCTGACCCGAGTTACCCCTGATGACGTGGGGCTCTGGACGCCCGAATTATCCGGGGTAACTCGGGTCCGGGGTAACTCGGGTTTGGATTCCCGAAACACGAACCCGAGTTAACCCTGACCCGAATTACCCCTGATGTTTCGGGGCTCTGAGCACTCCCCCTGTCTGCGCGCACCGCCCCCCCTCCTGTCTCCGAGGCCCTGTACAGCGCCCAGAGACACGCCCCCCTGGCGCTCTCGGGACGAGAGCCCACCGCCTGCGCGCTCTGGGCCCCCCCCCTCTGCCCGAGGCAAGAAAGCGCCAAGCGGTGCCGTCGCGTAGGAAGTGCTCCCCTTTTTTAAAATAAAAAAGGAAGGAGTGCGCCCCTCTTTGGGGCTGCGCTACAAAGTGCATCCGCCGCCGAGCCCCCCTGGCACGATGAGGCGTGCTGGAGTCCCACCGGCCCTCTGGGCGGGCGTCGGTGGTAACACCCCCTCCCCCAGGCGACTGGGGGCCAACCAGGGACCATGACGACACCCCCCCCCACAATCCCTTGTAAAAAACAATACAAACACACAGTCTGCCTCCAAATTCGAAACATGCGCAGCCAACCCGATGCGCCCCCCCCCACCATCCCTGTCAAAAAAACAATACAGAATACACTTGGCGGAGGCGGCGGCGGCGGCGGCTGCTGCGGCGGCTGCGGCGGCGGCGGCGGCGGCGGTGGCGGTGGCGGCGGTGGCGGCGGCGGCGGTGGCGGTAGCGGCAGCGGCTGCGGCGGCGGCGGCGGCGGCAGCGGCGGCGGCGGCGGAGGCGGCGGTGGCGGCGGCGGATTGGCCCCCAGTAGCTACCCATCCGAAGACAACTGCTGTATGTGCTGAGGCTCGGGCCAGACTCGGGTGCTACGTATGTGTTGGGAGGGCGGGTGGGAGTGAGCGAGACGGTTTGCGGGCGGGGGGGGGGTCTTGACCCCTCCCCCTACCCCCCCCCTCCCCTGGACCTGGACGGGGGGGTTCGCGAGGTGTCAGGGCGTCCAAAACGGCCTCGGCGAGGAAGCCAAAATCACTTGTTTTTTTTTTTTGTTTCTGGGGTTTTGGCCTCATTTCGGCCTCCTGCGGGGGGGGGGTGTAATTAGTCCCCCCCCCTCCTGTGATCGATCTCACCCAAGATGGCCCAAATATGGCCCAAAAGGAAGGGTGCCCCAAGAGGGCCCCAAGAGGTGGCCAGGAAGCCCCATGAGGCCCCCAGGATGCCCCCAAGAGGCCCCCAAGAGACCCCCAAGAGGCCCCAAGAGACCCCCCAGAGGCACCCAAGATGCTCCAAGAGGCCTCGGCGAGAATGCCAAATCATTGATTCGACCAAGGTTTTAGCCACATGTTGGCCTCTTGGGGGGACACTGATTGAGATGATTCCAAGAGCGCCTGGGAGAGCCCAAGATGACCTCCAAGATGGCTCAAGATGTCCCTAGATGTGTCATAATGGCCTCCTATGTGTGCTGCCCACTTCCCTGATCGAGGCATGGGCATCGTTTCTGGATGGGCTGGTGGGGATTCTTTTTTGGTCGCGGCCGCGAGCGAAGAGCGCAGGAGGCATCCGAAAAGGTCGGGCGGGCCGGGCCGACGGGCAAGCCTAATTAGCTACTGGGCGCGACACAAGCCGGCCGGGCCAGCTCACAAAAGCAGCAGCTGGGGCAGCGGCGGCGGGGGGCTGGCTGGCTGAACTGCAACGCTCAGGGAAGCTCAAGCATCATGCAGACCTGTGGCAAAGTGCCAGGGAATTCCCAACTGTGCGCCGCGGCGCCAATCCACCACGGTGTAGGTGCACTCTGGTGGGGATTCGCGAAGCGTTCACAATTCAAGATGCCGGCTGGCAGGGCTTATGCATTTTTCCGGCAAGCCTCCGCTCGTCGCACTCCCCCTGCCTGCGCGCACCGCCCCTCCTTCCACGCGGCCACGTCGGCGCCCAGCCACGACCCCCTGGCGCTCTCGGGACGAGCCCACCGCCTGCATGCTGGAACCAACAAAAGACGATTCGTACTCTGCTAATTTTCCAGAGATGATGATGATGCCTTTCTTGGAGTAACTCAAGCTCCAGATGAGCTACAGAGCTGTTTGGCACAGCAATCGAAAGAGCGCCATCAGAAACGCTGGTCTTAAGTATCTAGATGCGCCCCCCTTCTTTCCCGAGGCCACGAGTCCCTCGCAGGATGCGGCACATGCGCGATCCCGAGGCTCAGGTGCCTCCAAGACTCCCCAGTATCGCTCCAGCACCGGCCGCTTTGGCCTCAGGACGGCCCACGCCGCCGAGGAGGAGGAGGAGGAGGAGGAGGAGGAGGAGGAGGAGGAGGAGGAGGAGGAGGAGGGAGGGCCCCGAGAGATTGACATCCCTTAGGTGTTTCAATGTATTTCGGGTTCTCGCCTTCTCGAGCTCCCGACGTCCCAAAACGACCCCAAGAGGCCGCCAGGACTGCCCAAAGACGGCCCCAAGAGGGCTCCAAGACGGACCCAGAAGCGCACAAGAATGCCCAAGAGGACCCCAGGACGGCCCCAAGAAGGGCCCAGGAGGGTGAACACGGACCGACAGTTCGAGCCTTCCGCCCAAAGAGGGCTCAGGAGGCCCCAAGAAGGCCAAAAGAGGCCACCCAGAGGCCTCCAGAAGGGCCCCGAGAGGAAAAAACAAACGTTTTTGCGTTGCTTGTTCAATGTGTTTGGTGTTCTCGCCTTTTCGAGCGTCCGACGCTCCAAGACGGCCCAAGAGACCCCCAAAACTCTCCCAAGACTGCTCAAGAGGCCCCCAAGAGAGCTCCAAGACGGCCCACGAGAGCTCCAACACGGTCTAAGAGGTGCCCAAGACTGCCAAGAGGGCCCCAAGACGGCCCCAAGAAAGGCCCAAGAGTTGGACCACGAACCAAGAATTCGAGCCTTCTGCCCCAAGAGGTTCCCAGCAGCCCCCCTTGCCTTCTCGAATATCTGCCGCCCAGAATGCTGCGCTGACACAGTGGCAGAATTGCCGGAGGCAGCTGGACATTCTCCTCTTCTCCTCCCTGGGAACGTGCGCGCTTCGCAAGCACGTAGGTTCTAGCGCGGGACACGGCGACGTCAGAGCACAATCGGCGCATGTCGCGACCTCTTCTGGGGCGTGACCGCGCTTGGGATATCTCGCTCCCTCGCCCATTCTGGCTCCATCCTCTTGCCCTTCCTCTCCACATCCTCATCCGTTCCACTGCCACCCGTCCCTCCCCGCCTGTCCTGCGTCCATGATCCATCTCTTCTCGCCTCCTTGCAGGACCGATCGCTGCTACGGCGGCCCGCTCGCACATGGAGGCCGTCTTTCATACTCGCCGGGAGGCTCATGGAGCCTCCTGGGCGGGCGGGCGAGGGTGTAAGCCTCTCCTGGGGGGCAGGCGGGCTTAGGGTGTAAGCCACCAGGGGGGTCTGAGGGTGTTCGGGGGGCGGTGGAGAATCCAGCCGTGGCGACGAGAAACCGCTCTGGGATCCCTGGAAGCCTCCGGACTACAGGTTTTTTTTTTTAATTGGGTCCCACCGGGTCATCTGGTCACCGGGTCACCGGGTCAGCTGACCCACCCCACCGGGTCACCGCGGGTCACCGGGTCACCGGGTCAGCTGACCCACTCCACCGGGTCACCGGGTCACCGAGTCACCGGGTCAGCTGACCCACCCCACCGGGTCACCGGGTCACCGGGTCACCGGGTCAGCTGACCCACCCCACCGGGTCACCGGGTCACCGGGTCAGCTGTCCCAGCCCCCCGGGTCACCGGTCACCGGGTCTCGCCCGGTCAGCTGACCAGCCCACCGTCACCGGTCACCGGGTCACCGGGTCAGCTGACCCGCCCTGGGTCCCGGGTCACCGGGTCACCGGGTCAGCTGACCCACCCCGCCGGGACACCGGGTCACTGGGTCACTTGACCCACCCCACCGGGTCACCGGGTCACCGGGTCACTGGGTCAGCTGACCCACTCCACCGGGTCACTGGGTCACCGGGTCACCGGGTCAGCTGACCCACTCCACCGGGTCACCGGGTCACCGGGTCAGCTGACCCAGCCCACCGGGTCACCGGGTCACCGGGTCACCGGGTCAGCTGACCCACCCCACCGGGTCACCGGGTCACCGGGTCAGCTGACCCACTCCACCGGGTCACCGGGTCACCGGGTCACAAGACACACCTGACCCCGCCCACCGGGTCACCGGGTCACCGGGTCACCGGGTCAGCTGACCCAGCCCACCGGGTCACCGGGTCACCGGGTCACCGGGTCAGCTGACCCACCCCGCCGGGTCACCGGGTCA
Source organism: Prorocentrum cordatum (assembly GCA_963575745.1). NCBI lineage: Eukaryota > Dinophyceae > Prorocentrales > Prorocentraceae > Prorocentrum > Prorocentrum cordatum. The sequence continues at coordinate 29,175 of CAUYUJ010007461.1, read as the reverse complement.
CCGGGTCACCGGGTCAGCTGACCCACCCCACCGGGTCACCGGGTCACCGGGTCACCGGGTCAGCTGACCCACTCCACCGGATCACCGGGTCACCGGGTCACCGGGTCAGCTGACCCAGCCCACAGGGTCACCGGGTCACCGGGTCAGCTGACCCACTGGGATGACCGTGGGGGTTCCTAAGTGGATAGGGGGGTTACAAGTGGATGCCAAGGTGGGTTATATCTGGCCCAACCTGGCTTATAAGTGGGTTACAAGTGCCCTAAGTAGCTTAGGGGGGTTAACGATCTGGGCTAGGTGGGCTCCGCCCACTTAGCCGAGTTATCGACCCCTCCTACGCTACTTAGGGCACTTGTAACCCACGTAGAAGCCAGTTTGGGCCAGATATAACCCACCTTGGCATCCACTTGTAACCCCCCTATCCACTTAGGAACCCCCACGGTCATCCCAGCAGCCCACCGGGTCACCGGGTCACCGGGTCACCGGGTCAGCTGACCCACTCCACCGGGTCACCGGGTCACCGGGTCACCGGGTCAGCTGACCCAGCCCACCGGTTCACCGGGTCACCGGGTCAGCTGACCCAGCCCACCGGGTCACCGGGTCACCGGGTCACCGGGTCAGCTGACCCACCCCACCGGGTCACCGGGTCACCGGGTCACCGGGTCAGCTGACCCACTCCACCGGGTCACCGGGTCACCGGGTCACCGGGTCAGCTGACCCAGCCCACCGGGTCACCGGGTCACCGGGTCACCGGGTCAGCTGACCCAGCCCACCGGGTCACCGGGTCACCGGGTCACCGGCCACCGACCCAATTAAAAAAAAACCTCTAGTTCACACGCACTCGGATCCCTGCACAGTGGCCCCTGCATCCCCGAGCCCCGATCCAAGGGAGGAGATGAGCGGTCCAGGAGAGAGGCCGTCTGCAGAGACCGGCCCCCGAAGAAGACCCGCCCCCGAGGAGGGGTTGGCGCCGCGCACCAGTGGGACGCACGAGGACATACGCGTGCCCTCCGTGGAGGCGGGCGACCTTCTTGGAGGCCCCTTCTTGGAGGCCCCTATCGGCGATTGGGGGTGGATGCACTCCCCCCCTAATGCCCATCCCCCCCTGTCGTTGCCCCTGACATCTCGTCGGAGATCTGGGTCGTCGCCGCCAGGCCTCCTCGTGTTCGGAACGGGCGCACGCCTCCAAGCAGGACCGGGTTTTGGGGGGGGCTGTGTGTGCATCCTGAAGAGGCGTGCAGCCTGACACGAACAGGACTGGTACAGGCCATAGCTGCAGTGGCGGCAGCTTCCCAGAGGTCCTCCTCCTCCTCCTCCTCGCTCTCCTCCTCCTCCTCCTCCTCCTCCTCTCCTCCTCCTCCCTCCTCCGCCTCCTCCTCCTCCTCCTCCTCCTCCTCCTCCTCCTCCTCCTCCTCCTTCCTCCTCCTCCTCCTCCTCCTCTCCCCTCCTCCTCCTCCTCCTCCTCCTCCTCCTCCTCCTCCCTCCTCCTCCTCCTCCTCCCTCCGCCTCCTCCTCCCTCCTCCTCCGCCTCCTCCTCCTCCTCCTCCTCCTCCTCTTACCCTTCTCCTCTTCCTCCTCCTCCTCCTCCTCCTCCTCCTCCTCCTCCTCCTCCTCCTCCTCCTCCTCCTCCTCCTATCCTCCTCCTCCTTCCTCCTCCTCCTCCTCCTCCTCCTCCTCC
>CAUYUJ010007461.1:0-22500 GCA_963575745.1 Prorocentrum cordatum | reverse complement strand
TCAGCATCATCATCAGCAGCATCATCATCATCGTCATCATCATCATCATCATCATCATCTGCATCATCATCCTCACCATCAGCATCATCATCAACATCATCTTCATCATCAGCAGCAGCAACAGCAGCAGCCGCATCATAATCATCATCATCACCACCATCAGAATCACCATCATCATCAGCAGCATCATCATCAGCAGCAGCATCATCATCAGCAGCATCATCAGCAGCAGCATCATCGTCAACATCATCATCATCAGCATCATCATCAGCAGCATCAGCATCAGCATCAGCATCACCATCCGCATCATCGTCATCATCATCATCATCATCATCATCAGCATCATCATCATCATCATCATCATCATCATCATCATCATCATCATCATCATCAGCTATGCGCTCCTGGCTCCTGGGCGCCCACGTGCGCAGCCAACCCGTAAAATATAAAAAAGCACGGCAAAAATACAAAAAAGGGCCCCAGAAGGCCATGCCGACGCTCTGCGAGCGGGGCGCGGCCAGCGAACGCGGCCAAGAGTGGGCCGAAGGGGAAGGATGCAGGGGCAACCTCACGTCGGGCACGTCCCTCCATTGGGGCACGTCCCTCTGCAGGGGTACAGTCAAAAACCCAAATGAGGACGCGCGGCAAGGACGCAAGACCCTTGGAAGCCGAAGTTGGGATTTTTGGGGCGGCGGACGACGAAAACCCCAAGGACGCAAGAGCAAGGAAGAGCAAGGACGCCAGGGTACCCTGAGCAAAGTCGCGCGTCCTTATTAGAGGTTTTGACTGTAACCCTGGGAAGATGCTCATCCTCACGGTGCGGGTGAGCTGCCGTGCCCGCCCCTGCCGGACCTTCGCCCCCCCTCGTCGCCCCTGGAGCGGAGGCGGCCAGGAGTGCGCTCGCGGACCGCTGCGGCGGGCCCGAGCACATGCTGGCGGCGCGCACCGGGGGGTGGCAGGGGGCAGGGGGGAAGGCTTCTTCGAAGAAGCCCCCCTCCCTGGCGCGCGGAGCCAGCCAGGGCCAGCGCTGGAGGCGCCGCCAGGGGGGCCCAGCGCAGATCCAAGAGATCCGCGCGAGACTCCGAAAGTGCATGTGTATGGCGTTTTTGTTCGCTTTCGATTCTCAGAAGGCGCAGGGCTCACGTCTACAGAGAAGGCCCGCGCCCTCTGAGAAGCAGGGGTGCTTCGAGAGAAGCATCCCACCCTCACCCCCGCCCTCCCACTGCGCGTGGCGTCGGCTTTCGAGCCCTACCTCGGGCCCCAGGCGGCCGTTTGGCACGATCTGGGCACCCCTGGGACGCCCTCGGCGAAGCGCAGCCGCTGGCAGGCATCCCGAGGCTGGAAGGCCGCCGAGCACCGAGGAGAACGCCCGAAACAGCGGGGCGGACGTCCTCCTCCTCCTCGCTCCTCCTCCTCCTCCTCCTCCTCCTCCTCCTCCTCCGCATGGAAGAAGGAATTGATAATCATTCTTACCGACGGCTGCTGCGCTACCTCGAGACTATGGAGAATGGACCGCGCCTCGCAACGCTCATGCTGGCCATCGCTACTGGTGCCATGTGGCCCAAGGCCCGCGTCAAGGCCGAGGTCAAGGGCGCCGACACCGACGGCCACTGCGAGCGATGCGGGGAAGCAGAAGAGACGGAGTTTCATCGGATACGGCAGTGTCCATGCAGAAAGGAGTGCCCGATCTACGAGACCACGGACAGCCTCATCACCCAGGCCACGACCCAGCAGCACATGTTCGAGTGCTACTGGACGCGAGGGCTTTTACCTCGCAGCTGGACCCGTCTACCACCACCAGCTGACCACGCGAGCTGGCAGGTCGACGGCGCCGACGCCTATGGCCCAGGGTGTTTCGGTCGCGGCCAAGGCGAGCCCATCTATGTCTTCGGTGACGGCAGTGGCGGCGGCGACACCTCCAGTGTTCCCATGCGCCGCGTCGGCGTGGCCATCGCCGTGTTCCACGACCTGGACAGGAACGGCATGGAGTTGCAGGGCGCAGCATGGGGGCCACTGCCAGGAGGGCGACAGACCGTCATTCGTGGTGAGCTCATGGCCCTACTGATGGCTGTTACCACCACGGTGGGCGACCTGGTCTATTTCACCGACAGTGAGGGTGTGTATCTCAACTACTACAACGGCCACTTGGAGGCGGCCGAGGGCGCCGATGCTGATCTGTGGTACCGCCTCCGTGAGGCTGTTCGAGAGCGACAAGCAGATGTGGTTGTTCTCTGCATTCGGTCCCATATGACTGAGACCGACATCTGTGCAGGTAAAATCAGCAGCTCACTAGCCTACGGCAACACCGTCGCGGATGAGCTAGCCGCGGGAGCGGCACGTGAATGCAGGATCCCCAAACACATCCGACAGCAGTATGCCAGAGTTGAGCAGCAAGCGTTCACGGTGAGGATGAGGATCCTTAGGGCCCACTTAGACGCTCTCGAGGCCGATAGAATAGCACACCAGGAGGGCCCGCGTCGTAGGAGGCCGAAGCCTAAGGCTCCAGCCAAACCGCCAGCCCCCGCTGTCTGTGCAGTGTTTGCATCACAACATACCCTAGACAGTACGGGTAGTAGGTGCAGTAGGTGTCAGAACTCCTCCACCCAGGCCCGTAAGACTGAATGGCTTCGCACCAGTTGTTATGACCTTGTCAATGTTGATGGCACTTATATGAGACCCCCCCTCGGGATGCAGGTACATGTGGCAGGGGGATATGCTCATTTAACCCATCGTTTAAGGTTCCACACTGGGCTGAAATTGTGGTTTTGTTTTCACTGCGGGGTGTACGCCTCCCGACAGATCGGGAAGTTAGCCGTCGCATGTGACACACCCACCGCCACAGGGCGGGAGTATCTGCGTCGTATTGCAATGGGGGCATGGCCCAAAGCGCTCAGCCAAGCTGAGACCATCCAGAGACTAGGGAAGCAACAGGCACTTCAGTAGGTGCCAGCGGACCTCCATATTCATATCGCTACGCGATCAGGCAGAGTCTCCAGAGTCTCCTCCTCCTCCTCCTCCTCCTCCTCCTCCTCCTCCTCCTCCTCGCTCCTCCTCCTCCTCCTCCTCCTCCCCTCCTCCTCCCCTCCTTCCTCCTCCCTCTCCTCCTCCTCCTCCTCCTCCTCCTCCTCCTCCTCCTCCTCCTCGTCCTCCTCCTCCTCCTCGTCCTCCCGTCTCCCCCCCTCCTCCTCCTCCTCTCCGATGCGCCGCGCGGCTGACCGCGGGCGAGGCCTCGGGCCCGCGCGCGCCGCGCGGCCGCAGCCCGCGGCGCAGGGCCTCCGCGGCGGCGCGGCGGCCGGCCGCGGGGCGCCCCCGCCGCGGGGCGACCGCGGCGGCCCCGCCGCGGGGCGGCCCGCGGCGGGGCGGACGACCTGCCAGACCACCCCCACCTCCTCCTCGCTCCTCCTCCTCCTCGCTCCTCCGCCTCCTCCTCCTCGCGGCGGCCGCGCCGCGGGGCGGCCCGCGGCGGGGCGGACGACCTGCCAGACCACCCAAACCCAACCCGAAGACCCGAATTTTGGGTTGGGGGGGGTACGGGTTCCGCGCTCAGGGGGACGTAAGACCTGGGTACAGTGGACTCGGAGATCCCCGACGAGGTCGTCCAAAAAATGACGAGGCCGAGCCTGCATTTTGACGAGGCCTCCCGCTGCAGACATCCCACGAAACTCCTCCTCGTCAAAATCCGAGGCGCGGTCGTCAAAAAACGATGGCGAACCCGAGTCCTGGCAAACCCGGGTCTTACGCTCCCCCGACACGCGTGTCTTCTCGATGTTTCCCGACCCCCCCCACACTGCACCTTAGGCGATGCTTAAGAAAACCTAAGTTTTCGTCCAGAGTCTCGATTATTCTTAACGTTTCAATGTAAATCCCAAGATGTTGATAGAAGTTCTGGGTTTTATTCGAGTTCTGAGACTATGAATTTCTTAACCCATGATTTCTTAAGCATTTCGCAGCGTGTAGAGATCGAGGGTCCATCTGAGCCTTCGGGGTGGGTTGGGGTGGTCTGGTGGGTGGTGACGGGGCAGAAGCGCGGCGAAGGGCTCGCCAGTGGCGCGGCGCCCGGGGCTGCGAGGCCCGGGGCTCGCAGGCCCCCCCCCCCCCCCCCCCTGGGCTGAAGTCGGCCCTGTCCCTCTACAGGGGGAATATCCAAAAGTAGTCAAAACATGGTCTGGGGGCTATTTTCGCAGTACTTTGGGGCACTCGGGGAGTATCTTTTGTGAGCATTGTTTATGGTTCTATCAGAATCCTCCTGTAGCGGGACACGCCCGACCTAACCCCAGGCGCCTGTGGACCATCTCCCAGAGATCCAACGCACTGAAGAAGTCGGGGCGGAGACGTTTCGCCGACTTCGGCCCCCAGGGGCCCTCGCCTGGCAGAAGGAACATGCCCAGAGATTCAACGCATTTCAAAAATCAAGACGGAGGTTTTTCTCAAATTTCGGCCCCCAGGGGCCCTCGCCAGGCCTTGAGACCGTCACAAAAACGACACGGGATGAAAAGACGGCCCTGGGGAAGGGGTCGAGCCCTCTGGAGACCCCGCATTGGCAAAATCACGACATCGGATCTCCGGGTGTTTGAGGCGCCGGGATGAACTATCCGACTCCCCCCCTCCGCCCCTGGCCCGCTCTGACTGACCGACCAGCCGACTGGCCGACTGCCGGACTGGCCGACTGCGGGGTCGGAAAATGTCTTCCGGTGCCTCAAACATCCGTGATTTTGTCAATGCGGGGTCCCCAGCAGAAGTCTCGACCCACTCCCTGGGACCGGACTTTCATCCCGAGTCGTTTTTTGACGGTCCCGAGGCCCGGCGAGGGCCCCTGGGGGCCGAAATCTGAAAAAAAAAAAAAAAAAAAAAAAAAAAAAAAAAAAAAAAAAAAAAAAAAAAAAAAAAAAAAAAAACGTCCCGATTTTCCAATACGTTGCATCTCTGGGCAGGTTCCTTCTGCCCCGGCGGGGCAGCGCCGCCCGCGGGAGACGGCAGACGGCCAGGCGGTAGAGTGAGAGAGAGAGAGACGCCGCGGGCGGGGCCGCAGGCGGCCCTCCCCCTCGCCACGCCGCCGGCGCCGCCGCCTGCGGGCGTCGGCGCTGCGGGAGTAGCCGAGCGCGCTCCCACTGCCCGCGAAGTGACTGCTCGCAAGTGGCCTCTTGTGTTCACCGCCGAGAGGGAGGAGGAGGAGGAGGAGGAGGAGGAGGAGGAGGAGGAGTGAGGAGGAGGAGGAGGAGGGGAGGGAGGAGGAGGAGGATAGGCGGAAGGAGGATTCGGAGGATGAGGAGGGGAGGAGGGAGGAGGAGGAGAGGAGGAGGAAGGCAGGCGGAGGAGGAGGAGGAGGGGGGAGGAGGAGGAGGAGGAGGAGAGGATGAGGAGGAGGAGGAGGAGGAGGAGAGGGAGGAGAGGTGGGGAGAGGAGGAGGAGGAGGAGGAGGGAGTAGGAGGAGGAGGAGGGGGGGTGGGGAGTAGAGGAGGAGAGGGGAGGAGAGGAGGAGTAGAGGAGGAGGAGGAGGATGAGTAGTGAGGAGGAGGAGGAGGATGAGGAAGGAGGAGGATGAGGAGGGAGGAGGAGGAGGAGGAGGAGAAAGGAGAGGAGGGGGAAGGAGGGAGAGGAGGAGGAGAGGAGGTAGGAGGGAGGGCCAGTTGATTCACCGCCGGAGAGGTTTGGGGGGGGGGTCCAAACTAAAGACCCTTCAGGGTTACGCACGATAATCTACGCACGATAAGTTCCATCGATGCAAACGTAGGTTTTTCGGACGTGTGCGAATAGGCACTGTGCGAGCACACTGGAGGCCAGCCCACAAGAAACCTTCCCTCCTCCTCCTCCTCCTCCTCCTCCTCTCCTCCCTCCTCCTTCTCCTCCTCCTCCTCCAACTCCTCCTTCCTCCTCCTCCTCACTCCTCCTCCTCCTCCTCCTCCTTCCTCCTCCTCCTCCTCTCCTCCTCCTCCTCCTCCTCCTCCTCCTCCTCCTCCTCCTCCTCCTCCTCCTCCTCCTCCTCCTCGTTCGCGTCTTCCCTCCTCGTCGTCCTCGTCCTCCCCTGCGAGAATGCTGCGAATGCCCCCCCACACCACGGGCGTGTCCCACTCTGGGAAGAGGCTGTTGTCGGCACCCGCGACGACCGTCGCGTTGGCGAGCCTGGTGATGAGGTCGTACCTCGCGCGGGCGCGGCGAGAACAGGAGGAGGGGGAGGAGGAGGAAGAGGAGGAGAAGGAGGAGGAGGAGGAGGAGGAGGAGGAGCGAGGAGGAGGAGGAGGAGGAGGAGGAGGAGGAGGAGGAGGAGGCGCGCGCGAGGAGGAGTAGGAGGAGGAGGAGGAGGAGGAGGAAAGGAGGAGGAGGGGAGTAGGAGGAGGAGGAGGGAGGAGGAGGAGGAGGAGGAGGAGGAGGAGGGGGATGAGGGAGAGAGGAAGAAGGAGGTGGGGCACAGTTGGGGCCCGACCGCGGGAAGCCTTCCGCAAGAAACCTGACCCTGAGACCCCAGGACGTCCATTGAGGTTTGGCGTTGGGACGGCACGCTCTCCACGGCAGGACCATCGAAACCCAAGAAATCCAGGGCACCCTGGAGGCAAGCAGGGTGTTTCTTGGCATGGGCATCCACTGTAGAGGCCTCCTAGATGGGTCGGAGTAGATGGGGTCGGAGGATCGCACCGCATCGCCGATACATCGGCGATGCATCGGCGATGCACAGGCGATGTGTCGTCGACGTCGGCGATGCATCGGCGACGTCAACGTGAAGCAAATCAGGTTCCACAGAGAGCCGCATCGGCGATGCATCGGCGATGCGGCGCGAACCTCCGACCCCATCTACTCCGACCCCATCTGGGAAGCCTAGATGGAAAGAGGGAGGAGAAGAAAAGGGAGCAGAAGGGAGGAGCGGGAACTGCACCGTCGGTCCTAGGGACCGCCCTAAACGCGAAGGCAAGACCGGCGGGCTGGGGCCCGAGTCAAGAGTCGGAATGGCGGGAGCCGGAAAGGGAGAGATGAGATCCAGAATCGGATGGAAGTCGGAACAGGAAAGACGCGTCCGCAGTTGAAGGGGACGTGCTCAGGTCAGGCCAGGTAAGCCTTGCACCAGACGGTGCGTGAGCAGGATGAGACCTAAGATTCGCTTGGATGCCTCCAGCCTCCCGGCCAGCCTTTGACGGCCTGCTCCCACGTGCGAGCTGCACCTCCCTCTGGGCGGAAGTAGGCAGCAAGTTGCTCGTGCGAGCCAGCGACTTTCCCCACATCTGTCGCGGTCTGCCTCGCCTGCTGGGGCCTGCGGACGACACAGAAAGTGCTCACCAAAGTAATGAAGACAAGAGTCAAAGCCAGAGACGGGCAAAACAAATACTGCCCGTGGTATACAAGTAATGTGTTCAGGGGACAAGAGCCGGAGTCGGAGCGACGATGTCAGGAGTCGGGAAGAGCCCGCGGTCGAACAAACTGCGGCCGAGAGTTGGGCGTGATTATGTCCAACCTGATTTGTTTAGTCGGAATGAACACAGGATTGGGGTCGAAGCCTGATTCGCGGCCAGCGTGCCAAAGCTGGATTCTGAGCTGCGGATTCTTCAGAAAAGCAAGCAGGACCAGAGTCGGAGTCAGAATCGCACCAGGGTTCAGAAGCAAGCGACGGAAAAGGAGCCATAGCCGGGGTCAGAACCATCGTTGGTGCCGGGCCGGGGTCGAGTCGGAGCCGGGACAGGAGCGAGTCAAAGAGACGAGAGCTGCAGTCGGGAACAGCGGGGCACGAGTGGGTGAGACGAACACGCGTGCGGAAAGCGGGGGCAAGAGCTGGAGGCAGAGTGAAGAACAGAATCGCGGGGGTCGCAACCAGAGTCGGAGAGAAGACAACATGGCATCGGAGAGGAAACGCGGGGACAAGAGCTGGAATCGGGAAGACGACCCGGCGCAGTAGTCGGGCAAAGAAAGAGAGAGAGAGAGAGAGAGACAGCTCATAGAGGTGTCAGGAGCGCCCCTACACCTCCGGCCTTGCGCCGGGCTGTGGGAAACACCGTACCGGGCTGTGGGAAACACCGTATCGTCGGCAAGCGTCGGTCCAGCGTTCGTGCTGTCCGCCTCGCTTCCTCGCGGCCAACACCCTACGCCACTGCGCCCGGTGGAGCGCTCTCCCACTCGTCCGGCTGTCTGCGCAGACGTAGAGCTTGTCGGCCAGCGCCTTGTTTGCCTTCCTGAAGAGCGCTGTCCGACCCTCCACTCCGAACTTGGTGGCAAGCTCCTCGCTAGTGCGAGTGGCCCACTTGATGTGAGAGACCCAAGATTCATCTGCCTCCTCCTCCTCCTCGCTCCTGCTCCTCCTCCTCCTCCTCCTCCCTCCCTCCCTCCCTCCCTCCCTCCCTCCTTCCTCCTCCTCCTCCGCCTCCGCCTCCGCCTCCGCCTCCGCCTCCGCCTCCCCCTCCGCCTCCCACTCCTCCTCCTCCTCCTCCTCCTCCTACTCCTCCTCCTCCTCCTCCTCTCCCTCCTCCTCCTCCTCCTCCTCCTCCTCCTCCTCCTCCTCCTATCCTCCTCCTCCTCCTCCTCCTCCTCCTCCTCCACTCCCTCCTCCCCCTCCCCTCCCCCTCCTCCCCCCTTCCTCCTCCTCCCCCTCCTCCTCCTCCTCCTCCTCCTCATCCTCACTCCTCCTCCTCCTCCCCTCCCCGCGCCGCCGCCGCGCCGCCGCCGGGGGGGCGGCGCTCCTGTGGAGCATCTCCTCGTATGCTGCAGCCACCCGCACGCCGTGTCCGAGTTTTGTCCACACTCTGCCCCGCAGGGGGGGGGGTGGGGGGGGGGCGGGGGGCGGCAGGCACGGTGCTCAGCGAGCGTGGAGGGGCCCTCCTGGGGGCCTCTCCTGGGGGGCCCTCCTGGGAGCTCTCCTGGGGCCACCTCTCTTCCTCCCTCGAAAGAAAGATCTCCTCCCTCCTTCCTCCTCCAGTCCTTGTCCCTATGCTCCTCTCCTCCCTCCCTCCTCCTCCTCCTCCTCCGTCCTCCTCATCCTCCTCCTCCTCCTCCGTCCTCCTCCTCCTTCCTCCTTCCTCCTTCCTCCTCCTCCTCCTCCTCCTCCGCCTCCTCCTCCTCCTCCTCCTCCTCCTCCTCCCCTCCTCCTCCTCCTCCTCCTCCTCCTCCTCCTCCTCCTCCTCCTCCTCCTGCTCCGTTCTTCTGTATGAAAAAATCCCCCCTGTCGCACCCCCAAGCCAGTCGGAGAGGCGGGCGGTACGTTTCGCCTCAGACTATCAAACAACTTATGAGCCTGAAGCTTCAAAACTGGCGACAGCTTCACACATGGAGGGCGGGTGATATACAAAATGTGGCTCTCGCAATAGCGCCACGCACACTCGGTTTAACAGTGTCCAGAGCTTCACGGGTAGAAAGCGGGTCGTTTTCAAGATGTGGCTCTCGCTGTATCGCCGCGCACATTGTGTTAACCATGTGCAGGAGCTTCACGGATTCAGGGCGGTCAAAATGTGACTCTCGCCTGAGCGCCGCGCACATTTGTTCTTAACAATTCAAGAGCTTTACTGGTTCTCATGGTTAACGTACCAGAAGCGGTGTTTTGGAACGATTCAGGACTGCCAGGGCGCAACTGTTGCGTTCATTCGCGGTGTTGATGTCCCAGGAACGGTGTTCTGACACGATTCAGAAACAGTCAGGCTAACTCGTGGCGTTGAAGTCCTGAGAATGGCGTTTAAAAAACGCTTCACTATTTTCACACGGTTGCCCCTCAAGGGGGCAATTCCCTCAGTGGAAATGAACCCTTTTGGGGGCCTATGAAGAAGGAGCTTGGAGGGAGGGTGTATTCCAACATCATTGATGAGTCTTGGGTTTGCTCTGGACCTCCTCCTCCTCCTACTCCTCCTCCTTCTCTGCCTCGCCTTCCCCACTCCTCGCGACAGAATCCCCGAACCCGGCCGCCAGGATGAGTATGTTATCCGAGGTGTTGCTGCTGTTGGCCAATTTCTCCGCAAACCTCAGGTACGAGTCCACCTCCGCGACGAGGCGAGAAAGGAAGGCAGGCACGAGAGAGGGAGAGGGAGACAGAGTGAGGAGAGAGAGAGAGAGAGCGAGCACATCAGCACGCACTCTGCCGTGCCGCTGCACGGATGGGTGCGCAGGAGGTGCGCAGAGAGAGAGCGCGCACGCCGATGAGGACAGAGTCTGTAGGGCGCCGCACGGGCTCACGGTGCGCGCGCCAAGCGCTGGCAGTTGGTGTCATAGCGGATTGCAGCGAGGGGCAAGAGAGGCCCTCGGCGTGCGACTACGGACGCACGCCGAATCAGCGGACCTGCCTCCAGGGCCGCCTGGGGCCCCTAGGGTCGCCGACGCCGTGGCCGCGCTCTGGCGTGACGGCGGCTGCGCGTTTACGAAGAGCCAGATGGCGGACGCCGCGGCCTGGGCCGCCGAATCTTTGACAGGGAACGCATCGCCGGGCCGAGTGGGCCGGAGATGGCGCGGCCTCACGAACCTGCTGGGGCCAGGCGCACACCGTACGCACTTGACGTGCGCGGCTGTGTACACTGGTATCCGCATGTTCTGCTGGGTCGTCCTGGCCCATACCGTCCGTACCTTGGGATGCGTGGCGCGCGCTGTGGGCGCAACGACGACGTCACGAATCTGGCCCGTCTTCTCTGCTGGATCCAGCGTGTCGGGCGCTGGGCATTGGCATGGCGCACCGCTAGTTCTTTCAGGAGCACCTACTACCCTTTCAAATTCGGCATCCGTACAGTAGGGGCCCGACCACAAGAAACCTTCCACAAGAAACCCTGAGACCCCAGGACGTCCATTGATTCTTGGTGTGGGAACGTCACGCTTCCCATTGCAAGACAATTGAAATCCAAGAAACCCAGGGCACCCTGGAGGCAAACAGGGTGTTTCTTGGCATGGGTATCCACTGTACGGCGGCCCCGCGCTCACCACAGACGGCATCTGGACCTCCCTGAGCAAATCCCAGATTCAGAACCACGACGGCGACGAGATCTGCGTTCGCTGCAAGGGCGCGGTCAAGACCGCCATGCACCGACTGCGGGGTTGCCCATGCAATGCAGCTGCTTGCCGTACGCTGGACGCACGCACCCCTGGGAACAACTATCCAGACGGTCTTCCACCATGTCTGGCACGGTGCGGATTGCTCCCTCACGGTCTGGGCATAGGCACAACGCCGTCCTTGGAGGAGGCAAAGTACATCACGGAGCACCTCTTGCACGTGAACGCCATTGCTGCTTTGGCCTGTGCCGCGGAGCGTCGCCAACAACCAGTCCTGCTTGAGCTGGGTCAGTGCCTTTCCTATCCGGTGGAGCATATATAGATAGAGAGAGCATATATACATACAGGTATGGACCAATAAATAAATGACTGAATACACAAATGCATAAAGACATACGTACATCAAGGCATGAATAAATAAGTAGATGCATAAAATGAGTACATAGATAAACATATATATAATGTGTGTATAGATATATGCACATGTATATATATAACAGATATGTATATATATGGATATATATATATATATATATATATATGTGTGTGTATATATATATATATATATATATAGATCGTGCTGCTCTGCCTCCTCTGCCCTGCCTCAGCCAGCGGGCGCCGCGGGCAGCAGGCCAGGGGTCCGGGGGAGCACCCGCCGGCAGGCCAGCGCCGGGACCGGCTGCCTCCGCAGCCCGCCCCCGGGCGCTGTGCGAGCACATCGATGCCCTCGTGCTGTCGCGTGCTGGCTCGGCGACCAGCAGGCCGATTGCCGACGATTCTGGTTGGGGCCTTGCGGTTGCTTCGGCCCCTTCTAAAACGAGGCTAGGATCGGGATAAATCGCTCCAGAGCGTTCCGGAGCGCTCTCAGAGCGTTCCACGAACGCTCTGGAGCGGCCGCGGCGCCCAAGACATCCTCCAAACCCGCCGATTCTCAGAGATTTCGAGTTATCCCGATCCGATTTTGTCCCGATCTTCGCGTCGTTTTACCCGCCCCATGGATGATTGCGGGCCCACCGTCCTGGACCCGGCCGAGCCTGGACAGCTCGGTGCAGATCCTCTCTCCGACAAGATTGGTGAACAGTCTCTGCCTGTATGCTTCTCTGCGCACTGGGTTCGTGAACCTGTTGCCACCTTGCCATCTTCGCCACCCAGCATCATCGAGTATGACTCGGAGTGCGCGGCTGGCGTGGCGCCGCGGCACTCCTGGTGGCGGACGAACCTTCGACTCGCGCCTCGTGTGCGTCATATATGTAATCGGGGCGCTTGTCGTGTTGCTTTCAGGAAGGTGGAAAGCCATACGGGGCAATACTTGAACGAGCGCGCAAATCGTCTGGCCGAATGTGGCGCCAACGGGATCTCACGCGGCCCTGCTGATGTCCATCGCTGGGCCGGCCTCTCCGGCTCACCCATCTGTTATCAGAAAGAACAGCCCCTGCTCAGCTTCCACACGTGCACTCGTGAATGCGTGTGCGCCCGCACGCACGAAGTCGGCACCCTTGCCAATCAGATTCTGCAGAACACGCGCACTCACGCGGGAGCGGGGGGCGGAGGGGAGGTGCACCGCGGGCAGGTGCGAGGATCCACAACGTCTGCAGCCCTGCCCAGGGTCACCAGAGAGCGGTGGCGGTGGATGCCTTCCCACCGTCCCGCCGTCAGGAGCCCGAAGAGGTTCGAGGGGGATAGCTGGGGGAACGGAGCGGGGAGGGGAGGGAGAGCGAGAGAGGTTGACAAAGGGAGAGGAGGAAGCAGGGCAAGGAGAGAGCACTGCGGGCACCTGATCCAAGTGCGACCTGCGTAGGGTCAGGTCGGGCATGTCCCCCTTGAGGCGGATGTTGGAAGAAGGATGGAAAACGGCCAGAATAATCAAGAAATAGTCGACCCTGGTCGAAAATCGTCCCCAGGCTGTTGTTGGACTATCTTTGAATATTCGTCCGCCCGACTTAAGCTAAGGGGGGAGCAAGAAGAGGCAATAGCCACTGCCACGGCATGGGATGTTTGGCGGCCGAGGCAGCCGAAGATCGAGGGCCACCGCCCGCTGGAGGGTCGACCCAGGCAGGCGGACGGGGCGAGGGCGAGGGGGGCGAGGGGAAGGTCTAGAGCGGGAACGGTGAGGAGGGAGAGCAAGGGGAGATGGGGGAAGGGGGGGGGAAAGTGACGCTCGAGGGTCGACCCAGACAGGCGGACAGGGAGAGGGCGAGGGGGGCGAGCGGAAGGTCTAGAGCGGGAGCGGTGAGGAGGGAGAGCAAGGGGAGACGGTGGAGAGGGGGGGAAGTGAGCATCGCTGGACCGCCCCCCAGCCCCATGGGCGTGGCCTGGGCCTCACTGGCCGATCTGATTTCCATTGGTGGGGGATAGAGTCAGCTTCCTTCAGGCTTCCAGGGGTGTATCCCCCACTGGGGTTCCGAGATGGTGGGGGTATGCATGGGGATGGGGGTTGAGATGCGGGTGGGTAAAACGATACCGAGGGGAGCGGGGAGCCGAGGAACCAGGGGGAGGACGGAGATGCAGAAGCCGTTCCACGCTGCGCCCCACCGGGTCTTCTGGGCAGCCGCGCGCGACGCCTTCGTCTTGAACCCGTACCACTCCTGATTCACGCAGGCGTTCTGGATGCGTATCGTCTGGTTCACCCCCTGCACGTGAGGGCTGACAGACAGAGATCCGAATGGCATTGAAGCGCGTTCTATGGCGGAGTGGGCCGAACGCACCACGGCGCGCAGAAGACGAGCCTCGTGGGGCAGATAATCACGACTGCAAACCTGTCACGAAGCACATCACGAACGGCGAAGAGCATGAAACAGCCATGCGTACATGATTTCGGACGCTGCTGAGAAAGCTCGCTGACCCCTGGGGGGGGAGTGAAAAAATCCCCATCCCAAAATTTATGAGAAAATCATGGAGGCCTCGCGCAGCAACTTGAGACCCGATTCACGTCGGATCCACGTCGGATTTACGTCGGGTTCCCGTCGGACTACCTCGGATTTACATCGGTTTTGCGTCGGACTGACTTCGGAGCATCGCCGCGCAAGCGTGGACCCATAGCTTACGGAGCTGACGTGTGGACAAGATAAGACTGCTGTTACGCGCCGCGCGAGGCCTCCAGGATTTTTCCTCATAACAAAACCCCTCCCACGGGAGATTGGTCTGGCCAATTCGGGAGGGCGCTGTCCCGGTCCACGGTGGTGGCGGTGCCCGCCGTGCTCGTGGACGCACTTTGCTCCAGAATCGCCCGCGGACCCGCCTGGAAGTACTTCGAATGGCTGCACAGGAGGAGGAGGAGGAGGAGGAGGAGGAGCACGAGGAGGAGGAGGAGGAGGAGGAGGAGGAGGAGGAGGAGGAGGAGCACGCGGAGGGGGAGGAGGAGGAGAAGGAGGAGGAGGGAGAGGAGGAGGAAGAGGAGGAGGAGGAGGAGGAGGAGGACGACAACGACGACGACGACGAGGGGGAGGGGGAGGGGGAGAGGAGGGCCGTCCATATCAAGCGCACGGATAGAATGCCACCTTGTCTGGCCTGCAGCATGTGTCCAAGAGGCTTCGAGGCGCCACCTTCGCAGGAAGGCCGCGAGCGTCAGCGGGCGAACTGCGCCAACGCTGTCCGTGGCATGCATCTCTACCGAGGCGGACATATTATCGTGCTTGCCAGCGTGGCCACTGAACACTGGGCTCCTGCACTCTCGATGCGCAACAGCTGTGGTGCAGCCTGCGCATGGTGCAACATATGTAGTGGCATCTTGGCTCAAGGATCCGTTTTGCCCCAAGGTCCAGGGAGAAGGGTCCAGGGGACGCCCGTTCTCCCTTCCCCTCCCTCCGCGCGGGCCTGGTGGCCCTGGCGCTCTCTGGGGCGCTCGGGGGAGTTCAACCGCCGCGCTGGCTGGGGTGAATTGATGTGCCTCTCCACGCGTGCCTCGGAAAAACCACCGGCCCCCACGGTCTCCTCGCTGCGACTTCCACGGCCCCCAAGGGCGACTGCAGGACGGCCCAATGCCCCCCCAAGACAACTGAAGCATGACCCATGATCGACCTACGTAACACGGGCCACCAAACCCCGGAAGTAACAACATGACTCCAACAGACAGCAATAGCCGCCCAACACGCGGCAACGGAGCCCTCCAGCAATGTACGGATGTGTATGCATATATCTATAACTATAGATCCACATAAGATGTAATTATCCGCCTGGGCTCCCTGAGGCAGGAGTTTGAGTGTCCTCAGGTACCTTGGAGTTCTCTGCGCCAAGTACTTCAAATGTTCTGCAAGGGGCCCACAGCCCGGAGTTGCGGGCGCTCCCCAGCGCTCTCTGGGAGTGGCTCGCGTGACTTTTCCTCCACAAAGGCCAAGAGCGCGTTGTTCGGGACATGCATGTCCAACATGGCCATCGATGGCCCCGAAGACCGTCCTGGAGCCCTCTTGGGCACCTTCTAATCCGTCTTGGAGGCCCTGGAGGGGCCCCAAGTGGCCGTAATCGTATAGTAAAAAAAAAACTCATTGGTTTCTGCATGGTGTTGGCACTACCGCCTGTTCGATCTTCAGAAAGTCCCAGACGACCCAGCGCCCATTATTGTCCAACCACGGCCCAAGAGCCCCCAAGAGGGGCCCAAGAAGCCCCCACGACAGCAACAGGAGGGGCCCAGGAGTGGGGACACGAATTGACATTTGAGCCCTCCGCCCGAAGATTGCCTCAAGATCCCCCCAGAGGCCCCCGAGGCGCACACCCCCGAACCCGCCTCAGAGAGGCGTGCAAAAGGTCTCCCCATTGATCCTCATAGGCATCCAAAGCGCCTCTGACTGACACTGCAAGCAGGGTGGCGGGCTGAGCCGCAGGCCACTAGATAACACACAAACTCTCGGACCTCCGCGCGGATTTCCTGGATCGGCGCAGGAGCCCCTTGGCGGCGCCTCCAGCGCCGCCCCTGGGGCGCTCCGTGCACCGGAGGGGGCAGGGAAAGGAGAGCTGACGGAGGGGCTATGATGAGGGCCCGGGCGAGCGGCACGAGAAGGAGGGAAGGGGGGTGAAGAGGGAGGAGGAGGTGAGGGCGAAGAGAGCCGATGCAGAGGCTGCCGCTTCCCGGAACTCTCCCCAGGTACGCTCTGAGGGCCAGGACTTCGAGGCGAATACAGCCGTGGCGACGAGGATCCTGCAGAGGAGGAGGAGGAGGAGGAGGAGGAGGAGGAGGGGGAGGGGGGAGGAGGAGGAGGAGGAGGAGGAGGAGGAGGAGGAGGAGGAGAGGAGGAGAGGAGGAGGAGGAGGAGGAGGAGAGGAGGAGGGGGAGGGGATGCCAATCGAGGGCCTCGCACGGGACATCCCCGCCACCCGGCCACGGGCGGGCGAGTTGAATATGCTCCACCGTGGCATGCTGAAGCGAGCGCCTCGCACGGGACATCCCCATGATCCACTCTGATAGCAAATGGGTCGGTGAAACCAACTGGGCGCCTCGCTCGAGACGTCGTCATCATAATCGTCATCACCATCATCATCATCATCATCATCATCATCACCACCACCACCATCATCATCATCATCATCATCATCATCATCATCACCGTCGTCATCATCATCATCATCATCATCATTATCATCATCTTCATCACCAGCACCACCACCACCACTATAATCATCATCATCATCACCATCACCACCACCACCACCATCATCATCATCAGCAGCATCAACAGCATCAATGTTATCATCATCATGATCGTCGTCGTCATCATCAGCAGCAGCACCACCATCAGCATATCATAGATCATCATCATGAAAACATCATCATCATCATCATCATCTGAATCATCATCAGCATCATCAGTATCAGCATCGTCATCATCACCCTCATCATCAGCATCATCACCATCATCAGCATCATCATCATAACCATCGTCAACATAATCCTAATAAGCAGCAGCATCATCAGCATCAGCATCAACATCATCATAATCATCGTCATCATCATCAGTAGCATCATTATCATCATCAGTATCATCATCAGCATCATCATCAGCATCACCATCAACATCAGCAGCATCAGCATCCTCATCATCAGCATCATCGTCCTCGTCATCGTCATCATCATAATCAGCATCAACATCATAATCAGCATCATCAGCATCATCATCGTCACCATCACCACCACCATCACCATCACCATAGCATCATCATCATCAGTATCGTCATCATCATCCCAACCATCTATCATTCATCATGCTTGAATAATCACAGACAGCTTCATCATCAGCATCATCAGCATCGTCATCATCGTCACCATCACCATCACCATCGCCATCACCATAATCGCCAGCATCATCATCACCATCTCCTAGTATAGTTCTCTTGTCCTCGCTTCTCTTTTTCTATTCAGTGTTCTCCCAAGGGGCTCCATAACGGCTGAGGGGACGCATAGATAGTCCATTGGCTTGGCTAGACGTTGGCCTAACGTTTGACAGCATGGGCGTTTCCAGAAGGCAGGGGGCGGCGATGGTGGTTCGCCTTGGGCGTCTTCGATACTAGTTGACGGGGGCGAGGGGGGGAAAGAGCCTGGCTGGGATGGTATGGGCTCAAGTCGTTCTCTCTCTCTCTCTCTCTCTCTCTCTCTCTCTCTCTATCTCTATATAAATATATAAATGCACAATACTTCGTAATATATAATGTTATGTCTATGTGTTTTACCTTTACATGTAAATATAAAGATCTGAAGAAGGATCGCGCAAAGAAGAAAAACAACAAACTGGCGAATGAGCCAACCATATGCAACTGTGGGTACCGCGAAGCGAAAGAGACGAAGAAATGGTGGCCCCTATGGTGCTATGAACCGTGTGAGGGCCGTGGCGAAATTAACATGCGGCGGGCGGGGGGGGGAACGTGCGAACCCTGCCACTGGGGCCCTCGGGGGAGCTCCCTATGGGGCCACAAACCGTTTGAGGGGTGTGCCAGAAAAGGGGTGTGCCAAAGTGGAAATGTAGTGAGCGGGGCCGCATGCGAACCCTGCCGCAGGGGCCTTCGGTGGAGCTCGCTCTGGGGCCACGAAACTTGTGGAAGGTGTGCCAGAATGGACGTGGGGTGGACGGGGGCGGCGCGAGCGAACCATACCACAAAGGTCCTCGGGGGAGCTCCTACGGGTCCACGAACCGTGTGAGGGGTGTGCCAAAATGGGCATGCGGTGGGCGGGGCATTCGCATGCAAACGCTGCCACTGGGGCCTTCGGTGGAGCTCCCTATGGGGCCGCGAACCGTGTAAGGGGTGTGCCGAAATAGGCATGCGGCGGGCAAGGAACTGCATGTGAACCCTGCCACTGAAGCCTTCGGTGGAGCTCCCTATGGGGCCGCGAACCGTGTAAGGGGTGTGCCGAAACAGGCATGCGGTGGGCGGGGGGCGCATGTGGAATTTGCCTATGGGGCCGTCGATGGAGCTCTCTGTGGGGCCAAGAACCGCGTGAGCGGTGTGCCGAAATGGACATGCGGCGGGCGGGGAGCTCGAAATGGACACGCGGCGGACGGGCATGTGGACTTTGCTTATGGTGCCCTCGGTGGAGCTCACTACGGGGCCACGAAAAATGTGAAGGTGTGCCGAAACGGGCATGCGAAGGGCGGGGAACTGCGCGCGAACCCTGCCACTGGGGCCTTCAGTGAAGCTCCCTATGGGGCCGCGACACGTGTGGAGGGTGTGCCGAAATGGGCATGCGGTGGGCGGGGTGGGCGCACGCGGACGCTACCTCTGGGGCCTTCGGTGGAGCTCCCTATCGGGCCACGAACCGTGTGAGGGTGTGCCGAAATGAACATGCGGTGAGCCAGGTGGGCGCACGCGGACGCTGCCTTTGGAGCCTTCGGTGGAGCTCCCTATCGGGCCACGAACCGTGTGAGGGTGTGCCGAAATGAACATGCGGTGAGCCGGGTGGGCGCACGCGGACGCTGCCTTTGGAGCCTTCGGTGGAGCTCCCGATGGGGCCACATATCGTGTGAGGGGTGTGCTGAAACGGGCATGCGGTGGGCGGGGTGGGCGCATGCGGACGCTGCTACTGGAGCCTTCGGTGGAGCTCCCTATGGGGCCCGAACCGTGTGAGGGTGTGCCGAAATAAGCATGCGAAGGGCGGGGTGGGCGCATGCGGGCGATGCCACTGGGGCATTCGATGAAGCTCCCTATGGGGCCACGAACCGTGTGAAAGGTGTGCCATGCGGTGGGCGGGGCGGGGCGCATCCGGGCGCTGCCATTGGGGCCTTCGGTGAAGCTCCCTATGGAGCCACGAACCGTGTGAGGGGTGTACCGAGATGGACATGCGGTGGGCGGGGTAGGCACATGCAGACGCTGCCACTGCCACTGAGGCCTTCGGTGGAGCTCCCTATGGGGCCACGAACCGTGCGAAGGGCGTGCCGAAACGGGCATGCGGGGTGGGAGCATGCGGGCACTGTCTCTGGCGCCTTCGGTGGAACTCCCTACGGGGTCACGAAACCGAAATCGGCATGCGGTGGGCGGGGTGGGCGCACGCGGACGCTGCAACTCCTTTATGGGGCCACGAATCGTGTGAGGGGTGTGCCGAAACGGGCATGCGGTGAACGGGGTGGGCGCATGCGGACGCTGCCTCTGGGGCCTTCGGTGGAGCTACCTATCGGGCCACGAACAGTGTAAGGGTGCCGAAATGAACATGCGGTGGGCGGGGCGGGCGCTTTGCGGACGCTGCCTCCGGGGCCTTCGGTGGAGCTCCCTAAAGCCCTATGGGGCCACGAACCATGTGAGGGGTGTGCTGAAACGGGCATGCGGTGGGCGGGGTGGGCGCATGCGGACGCTGCCACTGGGGCCTTCGGTGGAGCTCCCCATGGGGCCACGAACCCTGTGAGTGGTGTGCCGAAATGGGCATGCGAGAGAGCAGAGGTAAGGGTGAGAGGAGGAAGGAGGGGGAGGAGGAAGGAGGAAGGAGGAGGACGTGGGTCGCTTCTCTCTTCAAAACGAAGACCCAGCACCACATGATGGTTGGTAACAATACGAAGAGCCGATACGCGGAGGCTGCCGCGAAGTCTGGCCTCGGCATGGAGCCAGTGCAATATTTCCTCTCGTGTGGGGACAACGGGTGCGATGCCACCCCTGTGATGCCGCATGCGTGGCGGGCAGGTGGCGCCGGAGCTGCAAAAGGCCGCGCCGCAGTCGCGTGCTGAACCCCCGCCCGGCTCGCCCCCCTGCCCCTGGCCTCCCCCACCCCTGTCGCGCGCGGGCGCCGACGTTCGCACGCATCCCCCCCATCGGCCAGCCTGCATGGGCCACGCGTTGTCGTTCGCCCCGTGGCCGCGCGTCTCGCAGGTAGCCACCGTGACCGCCCTCGCGGGAGCAGAGGGGCGGGAGCGAGAGGGCCCCTGGCCCTCCAGTCGCCGCGGAGCGGAAAGGCAGAGCAGCATGTGGCGGATGCGGAACGGATGGCGAACCACCTCCTGCCACGTCCCCATGACGGGGCCCCTGACGCGTCCCCTAACGCGTCCCCTGGCGCTTCACCTGACGCGTCCCTACGCATTTACCGACGATCACCATCGAAGCCATAGTACAAAACACTGCATCTTCCGATTGGATACCATCGACCACTGCGTCTCCGATCGGGTGCCTACTGCGCGAGCGGTGGCAATAGCCAACGGGCCAAAGCAACCCCCAAGGTGGTTTGGACTCGGCCCGCCTTGAGAAAGCGGCCGAGATCCCGCTCAAACCGAATATAGCCGCGGCGAGGGGCCACGATACCCCAGAGAAATGTTTGTCAGCGTGGATCCCGAATATCAAGTCAGTCGACCATCAATCAGCAATGCCTGGCATGCGATACATGTGGTGCAACCAGTGTGATGCAAACTACGTGATACAAGATACGTTGTGCGATGAGGTAAGCTGCAAGCACTGCTTGGGGAAAAACAAAAGGGTTACAAACAACTTGTGAACGTTGCAATAGCAGGAGCAGGAGTCGCAGCAGTCGTACGAATAGTGATCGTAAATA
The DNA here is from genome assembly GCA_963575745.1 of Prorocentrum cordatum. Lineage (NCBI taxonomy): Eukaryota > Dinophyceae > Prorocentrales > Prorocentraceae > Prorocentrum > Prorocentrum cordatum. The sequence goes on along the minus strand of CAUYUJ010007461.1, from coordinate 1,613 downwards.
GCCCTCCGTAGGGAGTAGTAGTGAAAGTCTTACAACCACTACTACTACTACTACTACTACTACTACTACTACTACTACTACTACTACTACCACTACTAACCAACTAACACTACTAACCTCTTACTACTACTACATAACTACTACACTAAACTACTACTACTACTACTACTAACTACTACTACTACTACGACTACTACTACTACTACTAAACTACTACTATAACTACTCACTACAAACACTACTAATAACTACTACTGCTACTACTACTAGGCTACAACAATCTACCTCTACTACAATACTACTACTACGACTACTACTACTCTACTGAACTACTACTTGACGCTGTAACTCTCTACTACTATCTCTACTCAACCATAGTCGAACTAACACTACTACTAACGCTACTACTGCTAATTACTGCACTATTACTACGACTACTACTACTCCTACTACTATACTACTAAACTCTACTACTACTACTACTACTACTAACTACTACTACTGCTACTACTGCTACTACTACTAACTCTAATAGTAATACTACTACTACTATACTACTACTACTACTACTACGACTACTACTACGACTACTACTACTACTACTACTGCCACTACTACGACGACTACTACTATTAATACTACTACTACTACTACTACTACTACTACTACTACTACTACGGCTACGATACCTACTACGACTACTACTACTACGACTACTACTACTACTAATAATACTACTACTACTACTAATAATATGACTACTACTACTACTTACAACTACTACTACTACTACTACTACTACTACTACTACTACGACGACTACTACTACTACTACTACTACTACTGGTCGTCGTCGTCGTCCTCGTCGTCGACGTCGACGTTCTCGTCGTTGTGGCCGTCGTAGAAATAATTGTAGTAGTATCGGTAGCAGAAGTCGTCGTAGTCGTAGTAGTAGGAGCAGCAGCAGCAGCAGTCGTAGCGAGCAGCTGCAGTAGAAGTAAGTAGTGAGCAGTGAGAAGTAGTAGTAGTAGTAGTCGTGGTAGTAGTAGTAGTAGCAGTAGCAGTAGCAGTAGCAGTAGTAGTAGGTACTTGTAGTAGTAGCCATCGTCGTATTAGTAGTAGTCATAGTCGTAGTAGTAGAAGCAGTAGTAATTAAAACATAGTAGTAGTAGTAGTAGTCGTAGTAGTAAAACCAGCCGTAGTAGTAGCAGTCGTCGTAGTCTAGTCGTAGTCGTAGGAGCAGGTCGCAGTAGTAGTTGTAGGAAATAATGGTAGTAGCGGTATGAGTAGTAGTGGAGGTAGCAACGGTAGTAGTAGCAGTAATAGTAGTGGTGGTAGGAGCAGCGAGTGATAAACGTAAAAGTAGCAGTAGTAGTAGATGAAGCAGTAGCAGTCGCAGTAGCACCCCTAGCACTAATACTACGCCTACTACTACTACTACTACTACTACTACTACGACTACTACTACTACTACTACTATTACTAATACTACTACCACTACTACTACTACTACTACTACTACTACTACGACTACTACTACCACTACTACTGCGACTACTACTACTACACAAATTGAAACTCCTTCGGCTACGACGACTACTACTACTACTACT
>CAUYUJ010007460.1:22500-45000 GCA_963575745.1 Prorocentrum cordatum | reverse complement strand
ATTTGAACCTGCCCCCCTTGAGCTTATAACGCACCAACTGATGGTCAGGCGAATCAGGCACCAACTCGAGACCCCCAGGGCGCTGTCTTACCTTGGCTCGGACCCTCTCGACACCTGGGAAGTGGAGACGGGACAAGGTTTTCATGGTCTCGTGAATCACGCGCGCGCGCGCTCTTGGAGACCAAATCAGCCTGACGTGCGTACAACTGCTTGGCTCTCGGGTTGTCGGGATGCACAGCCGCTCCTAACTTCACAAGGCGGTCTGCCTCGCGATTGCCAGCCCAGACCCAGAACCTAAACCCACGTTCGAGGGCGGCCCTACGAGACAGATGGCTCTTGACTTCGGTTAGGGTGATATGGTGAGTCCCCACATCCCTGGCCCGAGCAAAGGCGTCGCACCACAATTCGCTAGATGGGAGCGCAGCAAAGATTCACATTGTCCTCCCCCCCCCTCGCGAGAGCACGAGAGCAAGGGGCTTGTTCCGACCAGGGCTCCGACGGGGGCGAGAAGGCCGCCCGAGGGCGCCCTCGGAGAGGGCGAGAAGGCCCCCACCGAGATCCTCGAGCCTCGAGCCTCGACCTCCCCCCCGTGGCGCGCGCGCGCTCCATCGCCGGCCTGGGGCCTCCGCGCGCCGCGGGCCGGAGCCCGGCCCGAGCCCGCGCGCGGTGGCCCCGCTGGCCCGCGGGGGGGCCGCGCGTCGACCTGCGGTGCTCCGGTGGTGCCGGCGGCGTGCCGCACGGCGGGGCACGAGCACGAGCACGGGGTGTGCGTCAGGCTCGAGCCGAGCCGGCCTCGGCGCTGGTTGCTGAAATCCGCGGGGATCGCTCAACCCTGGAACGAGCGGCCGCTTCCAGGAAGGAGGAGGAGGAGGAGGAGGAGGAGGAAGAGAAGGATGAGGAGGAGGAGGGGGGAGAAGGGAGGAGGAGTGAGCATCATCAGCGGGATCATCACGATCTACAGCAAGTAATGGAGGAGGAGGAGGGTGAGGAACGAGGGGGAGCAGATTCAGCAGGATCAGCACTATCTGCAGAAAATAGACTGCGATCTTTAACACGCTTCCGAAACGTCCAAATCGTTCCACTTCGAACGATTCTGGGTCGCCCGCGGCGTTCACAATTGAGCGCCGCTGGCGGGGTCACCGCCGGTCGACACGACACGAACCTACCGTGCGGTCGGACCCGGGACAGAATAACGTCCTTCAAGAACATGCGGCCCTCCGCCGGCCCAAAAGCACACAGAGCGTTCGAGGGTATACTCTCCCCGGATGTGCCAGAAAACCCATCACACACGAAGAGCATCAGGGCACCCTCCCCGAACCGACCTCGATCTTATACCTCGGTTCGACCGTAGACCCGTCGGTCGGACGAAGTGGGTCGAAACATGAAGTAGGAAGGCGTTGGAAGTAGATAGGGCTGAAGAAAAAACAACCCGACGCTTGAAGCAGCAAGGCGCCCAGAACAGAGTGGGACCTGGGACTCCAGAAGCACCTGCTCTCAACGACCAACGCGCAGGGGTCCCTCCCCAGCGCGCGCGCGGACGCGAGGGGCGTGCGCGCTGGGCGGGCGCGAGGGGCGTGTTCCAGCTCTCGCGGCGGATCGTCGCGACGGGCTCCCGAGGGTCGCCGCCGCCCGCGGGCGCGCGGGAGGGCGCGCGGGGCGAGTGACCTGCGGGGGGTGGGGGGGGCAGGGCAAGGCCGCGGGAGGGGCTCGGGCGGGTGGTACGGGGGGGGGTGGCCCCAATTAGGGGTGAAGAGGAAGGAGGAGGAGGAGGAGGAGGAGGAGGAGGAGGAGGAGGAGGGAGGAGGAGGGAGGAGGAGGAGGAGGAGGAGGAGGAGGAGGAGGAGGAGGAGGAGGGAGGAGAGGAGGAGGAGAGGAGGAGGAGGAGGAGGAGGAGGAGGAGGGAGGAGGAGGAAAGAGGAGGAGGATGAGGAGGAAGGAGGAGGAGGAGGCCTCTTTGGGGCCCTGTTCTTCACCCCCCCCTCCTGTTTGGGTCACCCCCCAGTTGCCACCCGCCCAATGGGGCACGGCGGGAGCTCCCCGCGGCCGCCCCCCCCCCCCCCCCCCCGTGGCGCTCGCTGCCCCCCCCGGGGGAGGCCCTCGCGCTGGCACGCCGCGGTCCGATCCTGAGCCCCTCCCCCTCGGGGTCCCAGGGGGGAGGGAGGATGGACGGAGCGGGGAGGAGAGGGGAGGAGAGGGGGGCGGAGGAGGAGGAGGAGGAGGAGGAGGAGGAGGAGGAGGAAGAGGAGGAGGAGGAGGAGGAGGAGGAGGAGGAGGAGGAGGAGGAACTGTGAAACCCAAGAGTCATCAACGATGTTGGAATGAACCCTCCCTCCAAGTTCCCTCCTCATAGGCCCCTACAAGGATTCATTTCCACTGAGTGAGCTGCCTCGTTGGAACACAACCGTTGGAAGACCCTGAAGCATGCAACAACATTGTTCTCGGGACTCCAACGCCACGATCAACCTGACTGCTGCGCCTTGACGATCCTGAATCGTGCCAGAAGGCCGATCCTGGGACTTCAGCACCGCGAGCCAGCGTAACTGTTGCGCCCTCATAGCCCAGAATTTTTCCAGAACGCCAATTCTGGGACGTTGACCATGAGAACCCGCGAAATTCTTAAACTGTTTAAAAAGGAATGTCCGCCGCGCCCAGGCGAGAACCACATTTTGAAAAGGAGCCGCCGTCAATACATGAAACTCTTGCAATATTTTAGAAACAAGTGCGCGCGGTGCTAAGGCGGGAACCACATTTTGGAAAGTAGTGAAGCTCTTGCTTCTCGAACGAACGTGCGCGGCGCTAAGGCAAGAGCCACATTTCGAATCAACCCGCCCCATCTGTGAAGCTGTTGCCAATGTTAAAGCTTCAGGACCATGAATGGTGAGGAAATCTCAGGCGAAACGCCCAGCCCGCCCTTTCGACTGGCCTCGGGGTGCGACAGGGGAAACATAGTTATAAGGAAAAGGAATGGAGGAGGAGGAGGAGGAGAAGGAGGAGAAGAAGGAAGAGGAGGAGGAGGAGGAGCGCCCGCAGCCCTCCTCGGCCAGCACCCTCTACCCACACATCCCCCGATCTGATGCATGCTCCATCCCAGGCGCCAGAGCTTCCGACCCCTTCCCAGGGAGCAGGCCTGCACCCTGGACTGATTTTTGGTGGCTCTGGGGCGCCGAAATTCCAAGAGAAACGCTCAAATCTGGGCTCACGCCCTCCTCCTCATCCTCCTCCTTCTTCTCCTCCTCCACCCCCCACCTCCTCCACCTCCTCCTCCTCCTCCTCCTCCTCCTCCTCCTCCTCCTCCTCCTCCTCCTCCTCCCACGACGAGGCCCCAGGCCGAAGGGCGGCGCCCGGACGACGAAGAGGACGCCGCGGTCGTCGTCTGGCTTCCGGGGGCCGTCGGCTCTGCGGCGGCCGCTCGGGACGATCTGGGGACGTCTCGGGAACGCCCTCGGCGAGGCGCAGCGGCTGGAGAGCACCCCGAGGTCAGGAAGCCGCCAAGCACCGACGAAACCGCCCGAAAATAGAATCATAAAAAACGGCATAAACATAAACCTTTGGCGCTCCGCGCGGATTTCTTGGATCCGCGCTGGCCCCTCCCTTCCTGGCGCGCGGAGCGCGCCAGGGGCGGCGCCAGAGGCGCCGCCAGGGGGCCTCGAGCGCCGATCCAAGAAATCCGCGCGGAACGCCAACAGTTTCTATGTATGCCGTTTGTTCTTCTTCGAGAAAACCTCGAACCTCGAACGTTCCCCCTCCAACGTTGCCCCATGCCCGCGAGGCCCCGGGCCCAGGGCCGGCGCCCCCTCCGTCGCCCGTGCGTGTCCGCGAGGGGCCTCCCCGCGGAGGCTGGGCTCGCGAGGCATACCCGCGGGGCACGAGCGGGGTCGGCCCAGCGCCCGGGGCCGCGCCCCAGCCGCGGGCGGGCCCGGCGGCGCCCAGCGCCTTGCCGCTGCGCTGCCGGATGGCCTCTGCGACGGGGGGCCACATGCGAACCCTACCCCTACCCCTCACGATTTCTGAGGGGGAGGAGAGGGGGACGGAGGAGGAGGAGGAGGAGGAGGAGGAGGAGGAGGAGGAGGAGGAGGAGGAGGAGGCGGAGGCGGAGGCGGAGGCGGAGGAGGAGGAGGAAGAGGAGGAGGAGGAGGAGGAGGAGGCGGAGCCAGAGGCGGAGGAGGAGGAGGAGGAGGAGGAGGAGGAGGAGGAGGAGGAGGGGGAGGAGGAGCGACCGTACCAAGAAAGGACGAGACGAAGGCAGGCGGGCAAGACGCGAGAAGAGGGCAAGTGTCCACGCGTCCGCTTGTCTCGTCTACGGCCGCATCGCGTGCAGTGCAGCAGCTAGGCACTCAGTGCCTGTAGTGTAAAGAAGCGCGGCGCGGGGCGCGGCGTGCGTAATGATACGCAGTTTGTTGTAAAAGTGATATGAAAGCGCTGTCCTGCGAACAGCTTCTGAAACTGTGTGCTCTGGGTTTGCGTGTTGCACTGACGTCCCTAGGCCAATTCGCACGAGGGGGTCCGAGGAGAGAAAGGAACGGGGTAACGCGAGGAAGTGCAGAAGGCGGGGGCAGGTGAGGTAGTGGCCGAGACGGTCTGGGCAAGCTTCGCACCCGAGCAGACACGTGCGGCGCGGTCCAAACGGGAATCGGTGGCTGGTCCACCACGCTCCCGCTAGCGTTTTAAAGACAGCCCAGCGGATGGCTGGTGCTTTCTTTGAAAGGTATTCTGAAAGCTCCTTCCAGCGGGTTGGCAGGGCTGGAGGGAGCACAACTTCTGGGAGAGCCGACGAGAGGCGGCGCGCTAGGGTCTCTGCGAACTTGTCGGGGTAGAGGGAGGAGTGGAGGACCGAAGCAAGGGTTCGCTGGACCCTAGCACGGCGCGCTTCGTTGGTGGCGGCGGCGTGCTCATCTGCAGCGGCGCGCTGTGCCGCGCGCCAGATGGGCAGTGAGACGACGTATGGCGGCTGACCGTCGGCGAGGTCGCGCCAGTATTCGACGATACCTGGACTCTTCCAAAACACAGGCGAAACCGTGGCCCGAATACGGGCCTGCCCCAAATCCGCCAGGGACAGTTCTGGATTGAGCTGGTCCTGGGCCAGGACGAGCGCGCGATACAGCGGCTTCCAGTCGGGAAGCGTGGCAGTGGCAGTGCGCCAGGCAGCTGCGAGTGAAAGCGTGACCAGTGAGTTGGGGGAGGACGAGGGCGACCACGAGCGAGTACCGAGGAGGTCGACGAGGCGCCAGGAGTTGGGGGGTGCACGAAAAATCTTGCGCAGCGTGCCGCGTTCATGCCGCAGAAACGTGGCAGGGAACGGGAAGTATTGCGTGAGATACGACAGCACAGTTATAACACATGTGTTATATAATTTGATGGCAACTGAGGGGCCTGGCGCGCTCGCCGCAAGCTGCACCACCCGTAGCCAGTATTTATCAAATGCGGCCTTCCACTGGATGCCTAGAGTGACGGCGGGACCGATGAGTACCCCTAAATAGCGGGCGTACTCGGCGATCTGAATGCGTTGCCACTCTGGGACTAGAAATTTGAGCAAGCGCTGAGTGAGAGATTGCACGGCAGGTGAGAAGGCGGCCCACAAGGGCAAAATCACTGTCTTCTGAATCTGAAGTTCGAGTCCTGCGAGAGTGGCAATGGCCCGAAAGGGGGGAAGGAGGAAAGGGAGGGTCCCAAGGCGAGCGAGGACAAGGCCCAGATCATCTGCGCAGGCACCGAGCTTGTTAGATCCAGGAAGAAGGTTTAAAATCTGGACGAGACGACGGATGGGGGCAACAAACGCAAGGGCCCAGATCGATCCTGAAAGAGGACAGCCCTGAAGCACCCCAGAGCCGATTTCGAACATGTACTGAAGCTGGCCACCGACGCGGGCCCACGCCCGTGGAGAATGGTAAAGCGCACGAATGACATTGAGATACCCTGGGGGGACTCCGTGAGCCACCAAAGAAGCAAACAGGAATTCCCATCCTAAGGATGGGAAGGCAGCTTTGATATCGAAACTGACTATGATGGGAAGGGCATCTAGGGCAGCTGGGGAATGGCCTGCTCTACGGGCTTCAGAGTCTAGCGTCAGAACGTGTTGTCCGAAATTACGGCCCTTTACGAACCCCTGCTGCGTGTCTACCGTTCTCTCTTTGACCGTATCCACTAAGCCCATGTTCACGACGTGGGCAATCAGTTTGGCGTCGCAGTTCTTTAGGGAGAGGGGGCGAGTGGCACCTGGAGCTTGAAATACGGCGTATTGGTCCTGGGGCTCATCACATTTTGGAAGAAGCGCGAAGACGGAATCGTTGAACTGAAACGGGGCCAGGCCTGTTTCGAACATCTGCATCATGAGGTCATATAAGATCTGAGAGGAGCCTGGAGAGGTAGCCCATGCAGCATAAGGTATCTGGTCAGGGCCTGGGGCAGTGTGACGTACCTTACGTAGGGCTCTCTGAAAGTCCTGAAGAGCTGGAACCCGCAGGTCCGCGCAATCGAAGACGGGGAGGTGCTGGGCCAAGTACGACTGGACCGCGTTGGGGTCCACGATCTTGCTCGAGAAGATGGGCTGCCAGAACTTCTGAAGACCTCCGAAAATGCCCTCGGGTGAGCTGGTGGTGGGGAGGGCATTGGTGGGTGTCCCCTCTTTTGGTATCCTAAGTCCTGAAAGAACGAGGCGACGACGAAATGGGTTCCAGGCCTGCGCCCGGCGTGTGAGCTGCATCGCGGCCTTGCGGCTGCCGGCCTGGTCCATCTGCATCTCGGCGTGGGACTGCAGCTGGCGCTTCGTGGCGATGGCGGCGCGTCTGTCGTAGTCTGCGGTAACAGCTGCATCCATAAGCTTGATGCACTCGTCTCTGTTGATGAGCTCGGGCCCGCTGTCGGCAAGGCGAAGGTGAGCGCCGCCGATGTCCGTCGCGGCCATGAGGAGCGCTGCCGTGTCTGAGTCTTTTCGCCAAACCGTCCGAGCAATGGCACGTAGTGTAGTAAGCCTCCGATGCTTCGCCCAGCGGCATTGATCATGCAGGGTGGCTCGCTGTTGAAGATTACGAGTGGGGCGAGCCGCTTCTTTGATGATGATCTTGTGTTGCTTCCAGGCTCCAGTTGGCGTGAGAGCTGCCGAGTCGATGTTGTCCTTCAGGAAGTTGAAGTGGCGCTGGTACGTGGGATCGTGGAAGATGAGCGGATCGATGGCCTGTTCCTCCTTCTGCGCCGCCGATGCGTTGACCAGCAGCAGGTGCAGGATCGCGTGGTCACTGAGGCCTTTATCTGATAAAGCAGCGCCGTCTTTGTGGATCTTGAGGTGAGCGTCAACGTTCATGAGATCGATGCCCGACAGCGACACGAAGATGCGGTCTATGGCAGTCGCCGCTTGTGTGTTGGCCGAGAAGTGCGTGGGCAGGTCGTGCGTAACTTCCGTGAGCGAGGCAAACAATTGGCGCCAACGCGCTTGTTCGCGCTGATACTGTCCATCAGGTGCCATCGGCCGCCAACGTGCTGATGGATCCTTGAAGTTAAAGGAGGGGACCGCGCTGGTGTTGAAATCGCCCATGGCAATGAATAGCCGCTGTTGTGGGTTCTGCGCTGCCCACTGTCGGGAAGCATGCCGCGCTTCCGTCACTCTATCCATATCCGTAGCCTGCAGGTCGTGAGTGTGCACATTCATGATGAGCGTTTCGAAGCCCGTGGTGTGGTTGGCCACGTGGAGGACAGCAACCCTCCCGCGTATCACTGGCCAAAGCGAGGTAGAAGTCGTCGACATCGAAGGCGTCGGTACTAAGAAGGCGATGCCGCCCTTGCCGCGGTTGTGAGGGAAGCCGCTGAAGAAGACCTGATAGTCGTAAGGAAGTTTGCCAGGGTGTGATTCGAGATCGAGCTGTGTGCTGTGCACCTCTTGGAGAGCGATAAGCGACTGCTTGCGCATGAAGGGAACGAGCTGCCGTATCTTTCCCCAGCGCTTGGCATCATCATGACAGAGTAGCCCGCGAGCGTTCCAACAGATGTAGCTGCCTGCCGTATCTGCTGCAGTAGGTCGTGTACGTGTACGAGTAGTCCGAGACCGACGGTTGTTGAATGATGAGCTGGTGTCCGACGAGGATGAAGAAGCGCTGGTAGAAGACGATGACGAAGAAGCCGAATATGAGCTGAAAGCTGAAACCGAGCCATTCTGAATCTTATCTATTTTGAGAATGCGATCTCGTTCGGGAAGCAGTAGAGCTTGCGCGGGGTGAGGCAGATCATGTTGCGGAAGAAGCGAATCTGGTGGGCACTCCAGGCCCGAGAAATCTGAAATAACGTCTGGAGGGCTCTCCCGACCCTCGGGGACAACAGGGGTGTCCCAATCCCCGTGTGCCTGTCGTTGCGGTGCAGGTAGATCTGTTGGTGCTCTATGATGCTGAAGATCTGGTCTGGGTTCCCGTGGAGCACATTCGGGATGAAGAGGAGCGTGCGCAGCTTCAGAGCAAGGAAGCTGGAGGTCAGGTGCTGGCCGAAGGTGCTGTAGAGGATGAGGCCGATGTCCTCGCGGTGCATCAGGTCCAGGAGGTCTGGCATGGTCTCCGTCTGTGGTCGTAGTTCTCCATGGAAACCAGCGTTTGTTAAAGCCACTGTACTGTGTCCTCTGCTTTGTAGAGAGCGGCAAATTCTGCAGCGATGGTGGCTTTGTTGATAGGAACCTTGGCCAGCGCATCTAGATTCCAACGAATGACCGTTGCCGTGTCCATGCTAGTGAGCTCCAGTTTGGCGGTGGGGATGGTATTGCAGAAAATACGCCCTTGATCACGACGCGCACGCCAATTGTGCGTGGGGTAGTGGGTCTGACAAAGAGCGAGTAGCTTTTTAGTTTGAGTTTCCATTCTGATGCGCTTGGTGTTCTTATCGGGGTTGACGTAGAGCGGGACGGACTGGCCGTGATTGATGACGCAGTTGGTGGGGGTCTGAACTGTGAACTGTCTGTAACCTCCGCGTCCTGGAAGCTGAAGGGCACGAGCGAGCGCAACGGATTTGGAAATGGCGACAGATCGGCCGCCCAGAAGCTGAAGTATGAAGCGCCGATTGGGTCCTTCACCGTGAATCTGAAACTGCTGCGGGGCCACTTCTGCTGCATCCAACCATTCTGTGATGGACGTGCGAACTGCGGCTGTGTCGACGGGCTGCGCGGTGGAGAGAACGTAGATGGCGGGGTCGGGCTCGCGATCCCAGTATGAGACCTTGGCCATGTCCAGGATGGGAGCGTCGGCTTCGCCCAGGCTGAGCTGCTGATTGATACGCTGGATGGCACTCCAGACTTCCTGATGTTGTGATTCTTGCTTGGCTTGAGCAATCTTGATGGCCATGAGGTATTGCTCTTGCCCGTCCAATCTGCGAGTAGTAGCTGCTTCGTGTCGCTGTAGAGCGGCAATCAACTGCGTTTGCGAGGCGGATACGGTTTCTCCAACTGCGGTATTGACTGCTGCCACTTGTGATGCCATGATCTGCTTGAGCTCGCGCTGAATGTCTGGGCCCAACGTTGATTGAGGCCACGGTCCGCCTGCTGGCGTGGCGGTGCCTTCTGCTGCATGAGCTGGTGCAGCAGCTGATGCCTTGTGTCCAGAGCTGGCTGCGGCGGTAGAGGGCGCTGCTGTAATAGGAGAGCGCTGCTGAGCTGCGTGAGCCGCGTGTTGAGCAAGCCATTGTTGTTGAGAGGTTTCTGCTGCGGCGGCAAGCTGTGCGGTTTCGTGGGCGTCGCGTGCGGCTTGAGCCTCTTGGAGTTCACGTGCTTGTCGTTCTCGCCGTGCGTGTTGATGAGCTTGCCAGTGAGCTTGTTCTTGAGAGGGGAAAGTAGGTGCTGCATCAAGTTCTTCCAGTGCTGCTCGCTGCCATGCATCTTGAGTGGCTGCTGAATGAAATCCTCGAGGGGCGCCATTTGCTTCACGTTCGAGAGGGCCTTTAGAGTGTCCACTGTGTCCTTTGGGCCGAAGGCGTGAACCTTCAGACGAAGAAGTACGTTGGCGTCGATCCCTATCACGTCGGCGGTGTCGATCGCGGTCGCGGTCTCTGTCCCTGTCGCGCCTTTCTGAATGTATGCGGCGATCCCGACGGTGTCCACTGGCCTGACTTCTGCTCTTGGAGTCGCTGCGAGATGAAGCGGAGGCAGTGTCGGAGTCCATTCTGAAGTGTTGTACTGTACTATGCCACGAATTGCCTGTCCGATGCCAAGCGAGAGAAGAGCCAATCCAAAGACCTGCAATTGAATTAGTTGAATTGGTAATTGTGCGAAGGTGAGCTTCGTCTTGCGGATATGGAGCGGAGCCGTGGGCTGGGCAGCCGTGACGGTCCTGTGAGTCATGGAATGGAACAGAGCTGAACGGCCAGCTGCCTTGGGAAATGTTTTACTTGAGCCAAAATGGCTTGAGCCAAAATGGCTACGGAGGAGGGGGAGGAGGAGGAGGAGGAGGCGGAGGAGGAGGAGGATGAGGAGGAGGGGGCCACACGCGAGCCCTACGGTGGTGGCATTGGATAAGGAACCCTTACATAAGGAATCCAGGGTCTGGAGGCTGGTGGAACTGCAATCAAGGCTTGGCCATGGATATCACAGCCGCCCTCAGCAGATAAGGAATCCTCCAGGGTCTGCCGCCTCTTGAACGCATTCCTTAACCAGCGCCCCCACTCTGGGAGGGCTGGCTCCGAGTCCGGATCCGCCGTTTGTTGGAGCGATCTCGCGAGCAGGGCGGACACTCCCGCCCTGCTTGTCCAGCTCCTGCGACGTCGATGTGCACCCTGCTCTGCCGTCGCTGTTTCCGCCGTGCCGTTGCGGAAAGGCCCGCAGTGCTCTTGAGAGGCGGGGATGTCCGCTCTGCTTGTTCGCATCGTTTGGGCCTCATTTCCGATGCAAGCCTCGGAGTCGGGGAGGGGTTCGAGGTTTTCGAGCGCTCCCCAGGGTCCACGACTGAACTCGTTCGGCGTCTGGGACAATGCGGCAGCCGAGCGAACGGCCTGACGAGCTCAGTGCCAAGATGGCGGCGGGAGCACGGCACAACTGGCCGTCATATGGGCTCGGTCCTGGCGGCGTTCGACGGCCGCATGGGGGCTCAGACGCGGGACGGGCTCAAGGGGCCTTCGCTCGTTCCAGGCGGTTTTCCAGCCTCGGGGTGCTCTCCATCAGCTGCGCCTCGCCGAGAGCGTCCAGGGGGTCCCCGACTCGTCCCGGAAGGCCGCAAGGGACTGGAGCTTTGACCCGTAAGCCAGATGACGAGAGGGGGGAGATACGATTTGTGTAGTGGCAGCTGTGGCGAACGCGCACCGCGTCTGTGGCCTTTTTGCTGCCAGCGCCCATCGGCAGACAGAGGCGGTAGAAAAGGAGAGGAGGGAAGGGAGGTAAAGGGGGCGGGGGAGCGGGATGACACACGCAGAGGGCACCTGCACCTGCGCCACAACGGTGCGCAGAGGGCGCCAGCGGTCAGGAACTGTTGCACAGCGCGTCGCCCCGGCGGCCCCGGCGGCACGCCATGCCCTGCAAGCGGATAGCGTGTCGTTCCGCCCGCGGGGCGGGAGGCCGGGAAAAGCTCGGGACGGTCGCGCTGGGGGACAGGGAAGTGGATAGCGTGTCGCGCCGCAGCGCGTTGGGCCAGAGCAGGCGGAGCGACACGCTGCCCCAGAGTTCCCGATCGCATTTCTGCACCACGAGGATGCACACAGGGCACCTCTGCACCGCCCACCAAGCATGGCGAGAGGGCCGTGGCTGCGCCCTGGGCCCTGCCGCGACATGGTGCATACGTCCTCCTCGGCCTCGGCCATGGAGGGCCAATGCGCCATCCTGTGACCCAGGGTGGCCCTGGCCAGGCATGGTGGTGGCGGTGCGCTGCGGAGCGGTCTTAGGGGGAGCAGCTCACGGAGCGGAGCGTCCCAGTGGTGGTATCAGTGTGGCACGGTGCGTCTGAGGGGGAGCGTGCTGGTGGCTGGTAGCGGTGTGTCGCGGAGCGTCTGGGCGGGCACGCAGGGCCCCACACTCGCCATCGCTCGGACGTCCATTCCCTGTGTTTTTTGTCGGTTCGTGCGTGGTTTTCTCGCCAAATGACCAAGGATGCTGATCGATGGCCCTCGCCGAGAAAAAATGCACACGTCCGAGCGATGCCAGGCCACAGGGGCAGCCGAGCGACGAGGCCTCCGGCGGGTTCCCCTGGCGAGTGGCAGCGCGCGCCGGCCTGCGGCACGGCACGAGCCAGGCTCCCCTGGGGAAACCTCCAGTGAGAGCGGGGTCGGGTGGGCCAGGCTCCCTTGGTGGGTCAGCCGAGGCGTCTGGAAGAACATCGCAACGGCTTCAAGACGAGAGGGGCGCCCCGACCCAGGAGGACGGCGGACGACGAGGACGATGAAGGTCGAAGTCGCGCTCGCTATGCTTGCCTCATCGAGGGCCCAGGATCCTTACGGATCGATCTGGTCCGAAATCCCACAACCAGATGATGCCGATAGCTAGAATCGCGATGCGTTCACGAAGTAATGTTTTTGCACACGACATAAGATCTCGGGAGAGGCGGCAATATAGCTGAACGAACCATCTAGGACGAGCGGCATGAACGTCCCCGTAAAATTCTAAGAAAGTGCCAACGTACTGTTTGCATGCCTGCACGTACGCATGCGTGCGCCTGTGTGAGTGCGAACGTGCACGTGCATGCGCGTGTGTACGTGCGTGCGCAGGGAAGTGTGCAAGCGTTGCAGCGCGCACGCATGATGTATATGAGTGTCACGCATGGTGCGTGTGCACGCGTGCGCGTGCGCGGTGAGCGTTTTTTTATTCGGCGTTTCGACATTGGGCGGCAAGGGGGGGGGGTCTGGCTCCAGATCTTTCCTTAGTGCGACTGCTTGCAAGAGTGCTGCCTCTGGGGGAGACTCCGCCCCCTCGAAACAGGCGCCAAAAAACAGCCAAGATCTGCTCCATGGGGGGGGGGGCTGCGAGGGCCCGCGCCGATCGGCAAAACAATGAATCCAAAACGATCACGTGAATGTGGACTCATGCTCCGGCTCAGCGCTGGGGAGGCGCACGTCACACAGACCAGGCCGAGGGCCTCTGGGGCCTCCACGGTGTGGCTGCCGACTCCCCCTGGCAGGCACGCGAGGGCGTGGGCGCGCGCTCTGCCTGCACTCTCCAGGCATCCGCCGATCTGTTTTTTATTCAGCCAACGGCTCCAGAAGTCTCGACCCCCTCCCTGGGGGTACAGTCATCGGCCTGACCCAAGGAACGACGAATAAGAAATGAAGTCCTTTTTTTCACGGAATAACGCAGAAGGAACGATAAATAATACATAACGCATAAGGAACGATAAATAACGCATGCAAGCCTAAGGAACGACCGAGCCTCTTTTGAAAAGTGAGTGTTCCTTATCCAAGCCGCTCGCTGTTATTCTGGCCGCCCCAAATTCACTTTTGATGGCCCCAGGGGCCCGGGAAAAAAACACCCAGGGCCAAAGCCGAAGAAGAACCGCCGGCTGCAAAACTCATAGCCTTAGGTCGGGCATGTCCCCCTACAGGCAGATTTTGGCCGTCTTTGTTTTTATATGTAAAAGTGCCCCAAGGTAGTCAAAGCAGATTCAAAACATAATCCCTATATTATCTTTTGAATAGTCTTCCTCCTGCAGATTGACATGCCCGACTGAATCATAGCTGGGGGGGAGCGCCGGTTGATGGACAAAACCTGCACCAGCCGCGCAATCGGGGCGACGGCGCAAACTTCCACGCGCCCCCGTGCCCCCGATTCAATTTTGATTGGCTGCGCCCGCGGTGTGCAGGATTCAGGCCAGTCGGCGGAGCGACAACTCGCGCCACAGCCTGCCAGTATCAAATCGGGGGCGCGGGGGGCGAAAACTGAAATCTTTGAAACAGTGCAGGGTGTTGTACGTCAGCCGACACGCAGCGCACGGGCCGAGCCGAGGGGGCCTCCAGGGCCTCCAGCGTGTGGCGCAGGGCCCCCCGCAGGCGCTCGTTGTCGGCGGCCGCCTCGCGGAGGTCCGCCTGCCCCGCCTCCAGCTCGGCCACGGCCCCGCGCAGCGCCTCCGCCCGCGCCCCGCGCGCCTGCTCCTGCCCGAGAGGGCGGGGCGGGGGGGGGGGGACTGGAGGGCATGGGGAGCAGGAGCAGGGCGAGGCCGAAAAGGAGAAGGAGGAGGATTGGAGGATTGGAGGATTGGAGGATAGGGGGAGGGGGAGGGGGAGGGGGAGGAGGAAGAGGAGGAGGAGGAGGAGGAGGAGGAGGAGGAGGAGGAGCAGGAGGAGGACGAGGAAGAGGAGGTGTCGGCATGAAGCAGGATCTCCGACAGCGTGATCTCGTCAGCCGGCGGGCTATTCTCGCTTTCGGCCCTCGTGGGCCGTTTCCCAAACATGATCGCGTCGTAAAGAAATCAGGACGGCGAGTTTCTCGCTATTTTCGCCCCCTGGGGGCCTTCGCCAGGCCCCGGGACCGTCAAACAACGACTCAGGATGACAAACTGGCCCCGGGGAAGGGGTCGGGACTTCTGGGGACGCCGTCCTGAACAAATCAGGACGTCGCATGACTGGGTTCCGGGCCCCCAGGCCACCGAAAACAGGCCCAGGGAGCAAAGCTGGCCGGGGGAAGGGGTCGAGACCTCTGAACGAGCGCACTCTGTGGGCGCTGCGAAGAGAGGGGCGTTGAATTGCAGGGTGGGGTTCGAATCAGGGGTGGGGTGGGGTTCGAACCAGCCCCACCCCCGAATTGCGAGGGGAGGCGCCCCCCTTCCTACCCAGTGGCAACCGACGACGGCGAGCGCTGGCGCCGTCGGGCAGCGACGACGAAAACGACGACGACAACGACGGCGACGACGACGATCGAACCTTAGCAGGATGTTATTAAGGCTGGATCGAGCCTTAATACAATAGGATTAAATTAAAGTTTGATTCAGCTATAATGCGATTCTATGAGAGTTGGCGGCAGCCGCGCTAGGATGCCATTAGAGTTGGATCCAGCTATATTTGGATTCTACTAGATCTGGATTGAGCCTTAGCAGGATTCGATCAGAGCTGGATCCAGCTATATAATATGTTACTACATTTGGAGCGAGCCAGACTAGGGTGCTGTTCAAGTTGGATCCACATATACTGAAACTAAAGTAGAGCTTAATCGAACACTAAGCGGACGGATCCTCTTATGGGGAGGGGGGGGCCCGGTTCGAACCCTCCCGCCACCCCCCCTGGTCAGGGCGGGGGGCCCCTCCCCAATTCGACCCCCCCCCCCTCCCCTTGGAGGGGGGGGGCCCTCCCGGGTTAGAGAGGGCGGCGTCCGAGGGGGAAGGGGGGGTGCGGTTCTCCAGGCGCTTCAAGAGTTTACCCCCCCTCCCGGCCCCCCCAGTTCCGACGTGTCCAAGGATTCGTTCCGAGCAAGCGTCCACGAAGCGCGATCTCTCAGACCTCTGAGGCCGCAGATTGCGGAAATCGCATCGGCGGATGTCAGGAAGCAGGGACCCTGAGGCCTTTCTCCCGCGGCCAACTTTTCGTGCTGGGCCGCTTTCAAACAGGGTCCCTGGGGCCCGTGGAGTGCCCAGGGCGCTCAACGACGATGAGACACCTCAGGACCTGCTTACCCTCAGGACCAGTCTGCTTCGTGGCGAGGTTTTGCTGAAAGCCTCGGGGTCGGAGCAGATGGGGTCGGAGGATCGCGCCGCGCCGGCGATGCATCGGCGACGGCGGGATGTAGAGGAACGGGCTCCAGACCGCGCAGCATCGCCGATGCATCAGCGGCGCGGCGCGACAGTCCGACCCCATCTGCTCCGACCCCACCTGGGAGGAATATGAGGAGTTGGTTTACTGGTGTGTTGGTAGATTGGTGCATGAAGGTGGAGGTACGTTTGGACCCCTCCCTGCAGCCGTCTTCGTTGGCCGAGGGGCTGCAGGGAGGTCCTCGGCCCCCTCCATTGGCTATTGACGCCGTAAAGTATTGGTGTACTGGTGTATTGGTGGGAGAGGGCGACCCCCGCGGCCCGTATGATGGCAGCCGCAGGGGGTGTGAGGCCTATGATGGTCCTCACTGGTGAAGCCTATGATGGCCCTCACCGGGGTGGGGGTGGGGGAAGAAGGCAGAAAGTCGAAGCGGATGTCCGGCAGCAACGTCCTGGGGGGATACCTGAAAAGGGGACTTAAAAACTACGTATGTCCTCCGCCTATGTTCCAGAGGAGCCCCGTTCAAAAAGCAGAGGCAGAGAGAGAGGGAGAGAAGAGAGAGAGGGAGGTAGAGGGAGAGAGGGAAAGAAAGAGAGAGAGAGAGAGAGAGAGAGAGAGCGAGGCAAAGACGAGGACAAATGTGCACGCCTCGGGGGGGGGTCGGCCCCCGGACCCGGAAGATACGAAACCCACGACACACACAGACACACGCACACACACGCACACACACACACACACACGCACACACACACACACGGCACACACACACACACACACACACACACACACACACACGCACACACACACACACGCGCACACGCACACACGCGACCACGCACCCCGGGGGCACACGACGAAAAAAAAACACAGCAAGAAGAGGACGCCTCGAACCTCGGAGCTGCGGCCAAAAGTCCTAACTGGGGCACCTGAAACGGGATACCTGAGAGAGGGAAGCGGCCTGACCGGGGGACCTGAAGCCGAAGGAAAACGACAAGGGGGGACGATCCAAGGCGGCCTTTGGACAGCTCTCGGCGAGGGCCGCTGCCCCGGACGTGTAGATTGGACGGCGGCTATACCCATCCATGAAAAAAGGCGAGGAGGAGGAGGAGGAGGAGGAGGAGGAGGAGGAGGAGGAGGAGGAGGAGGAGGAGGAGGGGAGTAGGCCCAGCCACACACCTGCGCCCCAAGTGGCAGACGGAGGTGGCTGGGAGGGTTTTACATACCCGTCCTTGGAGAGCTCGGCTTAAGGGCGGGGAGCGGGAACGACCTCATGAGTGACGCCGCGGCGGCACATGTGACACCGCGGCGGCACGGGTCGAACCGTCACCCTTGGTGCACTGGCGCACTGGGTTGGCAACTGACGCCACAGAGTAATAGATTACTGACATTGACAGGCACCGTCAGCCGGCAGGGGATAAATCCCGTTCACGGCCCCATGGAGGAATATGAGGAGTTGGTTTACTGGTGTGTTGGTAGATTGGTGCATGAAGGTGGAGGTACGTTTGGACCCCTCCCTGCAGCCGTCTTCGTTGGCCGAGGGGCTGCAGGGAGGTCCTCGGCCCCCTCCATTGGCTATTTACGCCGTAAAGTATTGGTGTACTGGTGTATTGGTGGGAGAGGGCGACCCCCGCGGCCCCTATGATGGCAGCCGCAGGGGGTGTGAGGCCTATGATGGTCCTCACTGGTGAGGCCTATGATGGTCCTCACCGGGGTGGGGGTGGGGGAAGAGGGCAGAAAGTCGAAGCGGATGTCCGGCAGCAACGTCCTGGGGGGATAATCTCCGGTGGGGTGGCCCCCGAAACAGCCCCACTGGACGGTGGTTGCGGGGGGATTCCCTACATGGGTCGGAGCCCCCAGAGGACCCGCTTGGAGCGGGGGACCCGCCGCGTGGGATTTACGATCCATGACATTGGGGAAGACGTTTTTTAGGACGTTTGCGAGTAAGCGCTTTGCGAGTCCCTCCGTTCCTCCTTCTTCTCCTTCTCATCCTCCTCCTCATCCTCCTCCTCCTCCTCCTCCGCCTTCCCCATTCTCCTCCTGCGCCTGCATCCCTCCTCATTATCCTCCCTCCCGCCTCCTCTGGAAACCTTCAGATCATTCGCAAACATCCGAAAACCTTACCACCTCCTCATCACCTCCTCCCCCGCGTCTTCGTCGTTGTCGTCTTCTTCTGCATGAAGGGACCGCACCGAACCGAGAACCGAGAACCGTGACCGAACCGGACCGAACCGGTCCAAAACCAGGAAAGTAGAAAACCGAACCGGACCGAACCGAATTCATTCAGAACCGAACCGGCGAGAACCGAACCGAACCAGAACCGGAACCGAACCGGAACCGGGCGGCCCCTGAACCGACACCGACGGGAACCGAACCGAACCCCTTTCCCCTCCGGTCCGGACCCCAGGACCCCGATGACCCCCAGGACTCCGGGACCCCGATGACCCCAGAACCTCTCGAATCGACCCCGATGACCCCCAGGACCCCAGGACCCCCCTGGACCCCCGGGACCCCAGGACCCCAGGACCCGAGGGGGGTCGCAGCCCCGAGGGAGGTCGCAGCCCCGAGGGGGGTCGCACCCGCGAGGGGGGTCGCAGCCCCGACCGAGGGGGGTCGCACCCGCGAGGGGGGTCGCACCCGCGAGGGGGGTCGCACCCGCGAGGGGGGTCGCACCCGCGAGGGGGGTCGCAGCCCCGAGGGGGGTTGCAGACAACGCAGAAGTTCTGCGTCGTCTTGTTGTTCTTCTTCTGCACCATCAGCATCATCACCATCGACAGCATCATCATCGACATTCTGACCAACGTTACCACCGTCACCATCGCCATCAGCATCAACGTCAGCATCCGTATCACAACCACCATCATCGTCATCGTCCTCGCCGTAGGCATCATCGTCGTCATAGTCATCGTAATTGTCATCGCCATCGCCATCATAATAATCATCATCAACATCAATAGCATCATCATCATCATCATCACCACCACCATCATCATCATCATCATCATCATCATCATCATCATCATCATCATCATCATCATCATCATCATCATCATCATCATCATCATCGTCAGCATCATCATCATGTTCATCATCATCATCATCATCATCATCATCATCAACATCAACATCATCAACATCATCAACATCATCATCATCATCGTCATCATCATGCTCATCATCACCATCATGACCGTTATCATGATAATCCACGCCGGAATCATCATCATGGTCATAATAAGCATCATAACCACCATCAATATCATCAGCATAACCATCATTCACATCATCATCATCATCATCATCACCAGCAGCAGCATCTTCAGCATCCGCACTAGCATTGTCCTCATCATGAAAACCCTCATCACGATCGGCATCCTCATCATTGTGGCCATCATCATCATCGTCGCCACCATCATTAACAGCAGCGTCATCATCGTCATCGTCATCGTCATCGTCATCGTCATCGTCACCATCATCAGCAGCATCATCATCAGCAGCATCATCATCATGATCATCGTCACCATTTTCTAATCACCATCATCAGTACCATCTTCGTCCTCAGCATTGTCATCATCTCCACCAACACACCACATCTTCAACAAGATCGCCACTATCACCATCATCATCAGCATCAGCGTCAGCACAATCATCCTCATCATCAGAATCATCAGCATCATCATCAACAGCATTATCATCGTCATCGTAATCACCCTCGTCTTCGACATCGTCCCCGTCATCATCAGTGGTATCACATCAACGAGATCACCGTTGACATTACCATCATAACCATCATCACCATAATCATCATCATCATCATCATCATCATCATCATCATCATCATCATCATCGTCACCAGCATCGTCATCATCAGTATCATCATCATCAACATCATCATCACCAGCATCATCGCCATGACAAACACCATCACCAGAACACCGCCACAATCATCAGCATCAGCATCAGTATCGGCAGCAGCTTAAGCATCATAGTCAGCATCAGCGCCATCACCCTCATCGTGATCTGCATCATCATCATCATCACCACCATCATCATCATCATCATCATCAAGATGATCAACATCAGCATCAGAATCATCATCAGTATCACCAGCACCTGCATCAGCATCTTCATCATCAGCACCTGCATCACCAACATCATTAGCATAACCAACAGGATTACCATGACCATCATCATCATATTCATCATCATCATCATCATCATCATCATCATCATCATCGTCGTCATCATCATCATCATCAACATCATGATCATCAGCATCACCATCATCATCGTTGTCGTCGGCGTCAACGTCGCCATCATCATCGTCAGCATCAGCAGCAGCATCATCATGCCCACTACCATCATCATGGTCATCACCAGCACCATCATCAGCATCATCATCACCACCAGCATCATCAGCATCATCATCATCAGCATCATCATCATCGTCGTCATCATCATCAGCATCATCGTCGTCATGATCATCAGTGTCAGCATCATCATACTCATCCTCATCCGCATCCTCATCCCCAGCTTCATCCCAATCATCATCCTCATCATCCTCCCCATCCTCATCCTCATCCTCATCCTGATCCTCATCTTCATCCTCAGCCTCAGCATCATCCTCATCCTCCCTCCTCCTGCTCGTCCTCCTCCTCCACTCTCCTCCTTCTCCTCCTCCTCCCCATCATCCTCCTCCTCTTCCTCCTCAGCATCCTCCTCCTCCTCCTCCGCCTCCTCCTCCTCTTCTTCTTCCTCCTCCTCCGCCTCCTCCTCCGCCTCCCGCCTCCTCCTCCTCGTCCTCCTCCTCCTCCTCCTCCTCCTCCTCCTCCTCCTCCTCCTCCTCATCTCCTCATCTCCTCATCTCCTCATCTCCTCCTCCTCCTCCTCCTCCTCCTCCTCCTCCTCCTCCTCCTCCTCATCCTTCTCCTCCTCCTCCCCTCCTCGTCCCCTCCTCCTCCCTCCCTCCCTCGCTCCCTCCCTCCCTCCCTGCCTCCCTGCTCCCGCCGGGGCCTCGTCCGCCAGGCGGGCCTGGACGTCCGCGAGCCGCGCGCGCTCAGCCTCGCACGGGGAGCACGGGGAGGAGGAGGCAGCGAGGGAGGAAGGGACGAAGGAGGAGGGGCGCGAGCGGGGAGGAGGAGGGAGCGAGGGAGGAGGGGAGCGAGGGGGGAGCGAGGGAGGAAGGGAGCAAGAAGAGGGGAGCGAGGAGGGGGAGAGGAGCGGGAAGCGAGGACGAATTGCGGGTCCGAGGGTCAGGGTTGTCGGATGTTTTCGTCGGTTCTCGGCGGTTTTCCAGGCCCGGGATGCCTTTCAACACCCGCGCCTCGCGGAGAACGTTCTGGGGGTGCCCGGATCTCCTAGAACGGCCGCCAGCGAGCCGAGTCATGACTCGAAGAGCAAAGGGCAACTTGAGGGGAGGGAGCGAGTAGGAGGCGAGGTTGGAAGGAAGCGAGGGGGTGGGGAAGGGGGGGAGGGAACGACGAACGACCACCTTCGTGGACAAGCGTCCTGGCCTGACTGAGACTAGGCGGGTGAGGCCATAGCTTCAGTGATCTGGTACTTGGGGGTGGGGACGACAAGAACACATGCATCGGGACCACGAGCCACATAACAAGTTATGACGAAAGGAAGAGGGAATCTGAGCAGGAGGAGGAGGAGGAGGACGAGGAAGCCATGGTTGTCGATGCCGACGCGCGTAGGAAGTGCCGCCATCCAGTCCAGCGTCCGTCGTCCAGTTATCCAGGAGGGAGCGGGGAAGGAGGGAACGAGCAAGTCACGCAGGAGGCTCTTCCTCGGCGTGTCTCCTCTGGAAGGCCCGGCTCACTGCTCTGGCCCTGGAGCCCGTCCAGAAGCCAGTGCGGGACACGAGGCCTGGCCAGGACGGCCTCCGTGCGGAGCCCAGGAACCGATTTGGAACCGAGAGCCCTAGCCATCCAGTCCGCAAAACGATGGCCCTCCAGACCTGTACACGTCGTTCATTTCTAATCGTGCTCATTTCTAGTTGTGCTCGTTTCAAATTGTTCCTGGCCCCCTAGTGGCCAGAAAGAGTCCCAGGATCGAAGAATTAGAAATGAAAGGATCTAGGCCCCCCAAAAAATCAAAACACCTTCCGAAGAATTAGACATGAACAATGTGTATACCTACCTGTACGACTCAAGACCTCAACCGGATTTTGAATGCCGAGGTCCTCGGTCTGTGCTGTGGCCCTCCTGGGAAGGCTGGGGGCCCCCAGGGGTCGGAGATCGAACTCCAGGGAGGGGCCCACCTGGGCCCTCCAGGGACCCCCAGAGAGGCCTGCGGTTAAGTCGGGAATGTCCCCCATGCAGGCGGGTTAGGGGCGAAACATTTAAAATGCTCCAAAAACCGTCCTCGTACTATTCTTCTACTACTTTTGAATATTCCTCCTGTAGAGGGACATGCCCGACTTAAGCCTGCGGGGAGAAGGACATCCATGGCTTGGCCCCCTCTGGAGAGCCTTGGAGGGGGGATCGAGGAGAGGCGATCGAAGAGAGGGCCCCTCCTTCCCGGCTTCTCCCCGAGGACAGGGGGGAGGGCAGCTGGGGTGAGGGGAGACGGGGGAAGATGATGCTGATGATGACGATGATGACGATGACGATGACGATGACGATGATGATGCATGATGATGATGATGATGATGATGATGATGATGATGATGATCATCATCATCATCACCATCATCATCATCATCATCATCATCATGCTGATGCTGATGATGACGATGACGATAATGATGATGACGATGATGATGATGATGGTGATGATGGTGGTGATGATGATGGTGATGATGCTACTGATGATGTTGATGATAATGATGATGGTGATGGTGATGATTATGATGATGATGCTGGTGATGATGCTGATGAT
>CAUYUJ010007460.1:0-17500 GCA_963575745.1 Prorocentrum cordatum | reverse complement strand
GTTTTGTTCCGACGTTTGCGAGGAGGCACTTGGCGAATAGTGGAACGCGCTCGGTGATTCTCCCCCGCCTCCTCTCTGCTCCCTCATCCCTCCTACGTGGGGCACGCCCTCTGGAACGCACGCACCGAGTCAAGAGTCGCATTCCTCCCTCCTTCCTCATCCTGGTCCTACCTCTTCCTCCCTCCTCCCTCCTCCCTCGTTCTCCCTCGTCCTCCCTCGGCCTCCATCGTCCTCCCTCGTGCTCACTCGTTCTTCTCCTCTTCCTACTCATCCTCCCCCTCATGCTCCTACTCCTGCTCGTCTATGCTCTTACGCCTTCTGCTCATCCTACTGCTTCTCCCTCCTCGTCCCTCCTTTGTCCTCCTGCATCCCTCCTCCTCCTCTTTCCCCTGCTCCTCCTCCTCCTCCTCCTCCTCGTGCCTCCTCCTTCTCCTCCTCCTCCTCCTCCTCCTCCTCCTCCTCCTCCTCCTCCTCCTCCTCCTCCTCCTCCCCCCATCCCCTCCTCCTGCCCCGAACACCGCGCCAGCGACGTGGCCGTCGCCTCGCCGGTGCCGGGGGAAGGGGGGGGGCGGTGGTCCGCCAGGCGCGTCCGGTCCGATCCTCGTGCAGCGCCTCCGTCTCCGCCCGCAGCCTCTGCGCGGCCGCGGTGCGTGCGCAGCCCGGGGCCTCCCCAGGAATCGGGCGCACGCTACGGCGGGTGCCAGTCCACAAGAGACCCGCCACGAGAAGCCCAACCCTGAGACCCCAGGGCGTCCATCGGTTTCTGGCGTGGGAGCGTCGCGCTTTCCACCGCAAAACCACTGAGACCCAAAAAACCCAGGGCACCCTGGAGGCAAGCAGGGTGTTTCTTGGCATGGGCCTCCACTGTACGGATCCGCGGATCTGGCGCCCCCAGAATCATGGCGCCGGCACCGCCCGATTCGTCGACGGAGCGCGCCGATTCGGTGCGGAAGCGGGCCCCGTCGCCGATCCACGCGCGCCTTCATCCATGTTCCCGTTCCCTCGGGAGGGCCCGTCGTCCATCCTGCGCTCTGTGGAATCTCTTCCTGCTCCTGCAGTTCTCTCGTCCGCTTTGCCCCGAAATCTAGGGGTTGCAATTTTTCCACACTGGGCGCTTTCGCCGAATATCAAGCCCTGGGACCATCGCAGATTGATTCAGCTCGAAAAAGCCGCAGAAAGATGTGGTCCAGGGCTCTTGTCGCGATTTTGCGGCCGGCTCTCTTGCTCTCCCTACCTCCCTCTCCACTTGCCCGCTGAGCAGCAAGACTGAGCAGCGCAGCCGCATGTGGTTTCCATCAGCGACACTGCTGGACAGCTCGATACTCGATACGCCTGTCCGCTGCTCCCTGTAAGCCAGCCTGCGCTAGAGTTAGGTCGGGCATGTCTCCCTACAGGCGGATTTTGGACGGAACAAAAAACTCCAAAAATACGCCCCCAATGCCCAAAGATAGTAAAAACAAATCGTCCCCAGACTATTGTTTAAACTATTTTTGGATATCCCTCCTGCAGAGGGGCAGGCCCGACTTCACGCTAGAGCCTCCATGTGCGCATCGCGTGAGCGTCCTCGGGACGAAGCCGCTTCGCCCAAGGGTCCCTCTGGAGTCCGCGCGTCGTCCGGGCCCACTCGTCGGCCGAGCGGATGCCTGGGCATGCACTTTCGGAGGCCCGCGCGGGTCCGAGAGATCCGCGCAGAACTCCGACAGTTTATGCTTATGCCGTTTCCGCTTCTTCGGCTCCAGGGCGCTGGCGGGATGTTAGCCCACGCGGCCGCCGAGTGGGCTTGACCTCGGCTTCGCTCGGCGGACGATTGGACTCGGCCGCCGAACGGGCTGAGGAGGGAGCCATGGGCGCACCGTCTTGAACAGGCCACGACTTCGAAGCCAGAACTGGTACATATCCACCGCCAGGAGCCGTGGGATGATCGGTACCCCACGCGGCGGATGATGTGTATAAGTATGGGTCTCGAAGCGACGGATATGTGTTGCAACTGTCAGCGCCTGGAGGCCGCTTTCGGGCTCCGGAGCTGTCACACAACGCTCGGGGATGAGAAGCCGGTCCCCCGAGATGGGGTGAGAGGGGCGTGGGCCACGCGTGCTGAAGAATCATTCAGCTATTTGTGGGACTTGGAGCGTGAGGGTGCATTGCAGCATCACTGATGCATCTTGGGCTTACTCTGGTCCTGCTCCCCCTCCTTCTCCTCCTCCACCTCTTCCTCCTCCTCCGCCTCCTCCTCCTCCTCCTCCTCCGCCTCCTCCTCCTCCTCCTCCTCCTCCTCCTCCTCCTCCTCCTCCTCCCGCTCCCCGTCATCCTCCTCCTCCCGCTCCTCCTCCCGCTGCCCCTCCTCCTCCGAAGGCGGCGACGACGACGTCCCCCTCGTCGGCCTGGCCTGGCCATGTGCCCCTCCGCCTCCGCGTCCTGCGGCGCCGCCTGGGCCTATGGGCGGAAGACCGACGACGCCCGACCGACCGACCGACCGACCGGCTGGCCGACCGACCGACCGACCGACCGACCGACCGACCGGCCGACCGACCGACCGACCGACCTGCCGACCGACCGGCTGACCGACCGACGACCGACGACCGACGGCGACCGACGGCGACCGACGGTCGACCGACGGCGACAGACGCCGACGGGCGATGACGGCGCGGCGAAAAGCGACGACGACGACGACGGCGGCAGCGGGAGGAGGGCGGGAGGCAGAGGGGGCAGGGCGAAGAGGATCGGGAGATGAGACGAGAGGAACGACGGAGGAAGATGAAGGGAGGAGGGGGAGGAGGATCATGAGGACGCGGCGGAGGAGGCCGAGGAGGAGGAGGAGGAGGAGGAGGAGGAGGAGAATGGGGAGCTCAATATCGACACCAACCCTGCCTTACAGCGCCCATGTACGCATATATTCGGCAGAGCCCGCGGATGGCCCCGAATGATATCCCGACGTCGCATTTCCATCGTCGGCAAGACTTGCAGGATGCACATGGCCGAAAAAGCCACGCGCGCGGGGCGCACAAACCTGAAGCTTCTGTCCTGGAGCACGCGCAAACAATCCGCGGCTTGCTGATATGAGCCAGCCACGCGGCTCTCGCTGGTGTA
Source organism: Prorocentrum cordatum (assembly GCA_963575745.1). Taxonomy (NCBI): domain Eukaryota; class Dinophyceae; order Prorocentrales; family Prorocentraceae; genus Prorocentrum; species Prorocentrum cordatum. The sequence continues at coordinate 14,413 of CAUYUJ010007460.1, read as the reverse complement.
TAAATTTCTGGGTGGGTGTACACTTCGTTTGGGCGGGTGTACATCCTGCTTGTTTGGTGGTTTTGGTATACACCCGCTGTCCCGCGGAAAATAAACGAAACACCTCTGGAAATATTGCGGATTCGCGAGGGCCGGTCCCACCCGTGCAGACGAGTACGAGCATCATCGATGCTGGCGGCGACCTGTGCGGGCTCACTGGGCCCCCCCGCGAAGGCGGCCTCCGCGAAGCGTCGGCAACTCGTCCAAGACATCCCCTGCGACCCCCCGAAGTCGGCATATTTGCGCCCCGAGGCAAATTTCGCGTCACGAGTAATGAACATAGATTGGCATCTGTATTGTGGGGGGGGTCGTAATCTTGCTCCCGAGAGAAGGAGGAGGAGGAGAAGGAGGAGGAGGAGGAGGAGGAGGAGGAGGAGCAGGAGGAGGAGGAGGAGGAGGAGGAGGAGGAGGAGGAGGAGGTGGAGGAGGATAGGGAGGAGGAGGAGGAGGAGGAGGAGGAGGAGGAGGACGAGGAGGGAGGAGAAATAGCAATTACGCAGCGCAGGAGGAGAAGGAGGAGGAGGAGGAAGAGGCGTGGAATGGAATGGAATGGAATGGGACGCTCGTGCGGGCGATCGCCCAGGCCACTCAAGGGCGGAGCGGGTGAAGCCGTGACCTCGCAGACATGGCCGGCGGGCTGGTTGCTAAGAGAGCAGGCGTCGCGGAAGTCTCAGGAGTGAAACACACAGCACCGTCTCCAGCTTCGTCCAAGTGGCATCTTCTGTGGCCAGTTTGAGCCAATCGGTATTGTTCACGTCAGAACTATTACGGGAGGGTCGCTCTTGTACGCCACGCGATGAGAAGGAGGAGGAGGAGGAGGAGGAGCATGGAGGTGAGCGCACCCAGACTTTATCAGGGGGTGGCAACTCCAAGGAAAAAAAAAAAACTTTCGAAAGTCCGTGCGGATGTCTTGGATCGGCGCTGGACGACGTGAGCATCTCTCGAAACCTGCCCAACCCCTCCCCGATCCCTCGAGCGTGGCCACCCTGGCGGTGGCCCGTGGCTTCGGGGCGACGTTTTCCCGCGGCGTGCCCGCGCCGAACTGGCTGCCCGACGGAGAGCTTGCGTCCGGTCTGACCTGGAGCAGGGTGCACAGAGGAGAGGCAGCACTGCAGGTACACAAACGTTCGCAGGTCCACGCGGGCTTATCGGATCGGCATCGGATCCTCCTGGCGGCGCCTGTGGCGAAGCCCCTAGCGCGCTCCGCGCGTCAGGGAAGGAGATCCAGCGCCGATCCGAGAAATCCGCACGAGCCTCCAAAAGTGTTTGCTTCTGTCGATGATTATTCTACGAGTTTGGCCTGGCCTGGCACAGCCAACCATGCGCACGGACGCAGGGTAAAGGTGCAAGGTCCCTGGGGCCAAACAGTCACAGACTGTCCGACTACTCAATGATGCGGGGCCATCCTTGGTAAAGCACGGCGGGCTCACGTCGTGATGACGCTGGCGTTGACTTCTGACACCGCATGTATCGTTCAACCTTGAACAATCGTCGCCTTCCGATAGCGCCGATCGTTCGATGTCGGGCGATTCTGGGCCACCGGATGCCACTGGCGACGTTCAACATTGAACACCCGCGCTGGGGGCACCGCCACGTCGACCCGACGCAAACCTGCTGCGCATAGAGACAGGACAAGCACCGCCAGACGTGATCACCCCCGTGCGGCAGCGACGGGGTCCGCTGTGGTGGATGTAAAAAAAAAAGCGATGTGCCGTCGACACACTATCCTCATCCTCCTCTTCCTCCTCCTCCTCCTCCTCTTCCTCCTCCTCCTCCTCCTCCTCCTCCCGGTGCGACGGCGCCCCGGGCTGGACGGGCAGATAGACATAGAAAATGTGAGGACACGTCGGTGCGACGGCGACCGCGGGGGTCACGGCTAGATTGTCGCCATTGACCCCCGTCTCAAGGCTCCCGATCAATACTCTGGCGCCGCCTCCGGCGGCGCCGCGCCCCAGGGTTGAGGTGTTGAGACCGCCCCGGACTTCTCGGGGTGCCTGTTGAGGCCAGCTGGGACTACCAGGGGGGGGGGGGGCATGTTGAGGCCGGCTGGGACTCCCTGGGGGGGGGGGGGGGCGGCGGCCTGTTGCGGCCAGCTGGGATTACCGGGGGGGGGTTGTCTGTGCGCAATCCGACGCCCAACAGCCGGACCTGGGACAGAAGAACTTCCCTCAAGAACATGATACCCTCCGCCGGCCCAAACTGAAGAACATTCTGAGGGTGCTCTCCCCCAGGATGCACGAGAACATGCAACAAGCACGAAGAGCAGCAGGGTACCCTCCCCGAACCGACCTCGATCCTGTACCTCGGTCTGAGTGCACCAGGGAGAGAGATGCCTCCCTCCCTGTCTGGGTCGGAGTACACACGCCCTCGGAGGCGCCCGCGGCCTTCAGGGCCGTAGCGCAACAGGGAGGGCCGTAGGTGGGGTGGTGTTGTTTTGGAGGAGGAGGAGGAGGAGGAGGAGGAGGCGGAGGCGGAGGCGGAGGCGGAGGCGGAGGAGGAGGAGGAGGAGGAGGAGGAGGAGGAGAGGAGGAGGAGGAGGAGGAGGAGGAGGAGGAGGAGGAGGAGGAGAGGGAGGGGAGGGGAGGAGAGGAGGAGGAGGGAGGAGGAGGAGGAGGAAGGAGGAGGAGGAGGAGGAGGAGGAGGAGAGGAGGAGGAGGAGGAGGAGGAGGAGGAGCACACGCCCTCCGAGGCGCCCGCGGCCTCCAGGGCCGCGAGGCGTGCGCGCTCGGCGGCGACCTCCCTCCGCAGCTGCCCGTCGGAGAGCCCGGGCTCCTGCGGGCGCGGGCGCGGGCGCCGAGGGGGGGGGAGCGCTGGAGCTCCTATACGCAAGATCGGCGGCGAGCGAGGGGGGGGAAGCGAGGAGGAGGAGGAGGAGGAGGAGGAGGAGGAGGAGAAGGAGGAGGAGGAGGAGGAGGAGGAGGAGGAGGAGGAGGAGGAGGAGGAGGAAGGGGAAGTGAGGAGGAGGAGGAGGAGGAGGCCCCGACCGCAGTGAGGCGGCGGCAGCGACTCTCGGCGGCGAGCGACAGGGGGGGGGGGAGGCGAGGAGGAGAAGGCCTTCCCGGAGGGCGGCGGGACTTCTCGAGAGCCCTCGCGCCTTCCGAGAAATGTTCGTGGCGTCTTCGGGAGAGGCCCAGAAAACTTTACGCGAGGGCAGGGGACTTCCGAGCCCTCTGAGAAGGCCTTCTCCTTCTAATCTCCCCCCTGGGCTCGCCGCCGACAAGATCCTAGCTGCGAAGAGACCGAGATCTGCAGCTCCACTTCGTCATGCGGTCGCCGATCACCTCTCCCTGGAAGGTCGAAACGTCGGATGCGCGTGGGCGAGCACCTGCTCTGCGAATGGTCATGCCCGAGTCCGCCTGCGCGAAGCCCGCTACGGTCGGGAACTTCTGCTTCGCGTGTCGCGGCGGCGGCCTCGGCGACACGCTACAGTATTCGCATCCCCGGGATAGTCACACCAGCCCTCTGGGCGTAGGTGGTTTAGGGAGCTTCCTCTTCCACCCCTCCCGCTTTCCCTTCGGGGAGGGGTCTACCCCTCCCCCTACCCCCTCCCCTGGACTTGGACGGGGCCGGTCGCGGGTAGCTAGAGCGCCCAGAGCGGCCTCGGCGAGGAAGCCAAAATCATTGGTTCTACTACGGTTTGGGCTCCATTTTGGCCTCTTGGGGGGGGGGCGACGCTAAAATGAGCTCCCCTCTTCTTTGATCGATCTCCTCCAAGATGGCCCCAAGAGGCGCCCAGGAGTCCCCAAGAGGTCCCAAAACCCCTTGTATCATGACTACACGTCGTTCATTTCTAATCGCGCTCATTTCAAATTGTGCTCGTTTCTAATGGTTCCTGGCCCCCCAGTGGCGAGGAAGACGCCCAGGACAGAACAAGTAGAAATGAAAGGACCTTGGCCCCCAACAAAAATCACATAAATTTTCGAATACTTAGAAATGAATAATGTGTATCCTTGGGCAGCTCATTTTCGCTGTGCGGACGGGGGCGTCGAGGCCGAACTTCGACTATCCCTGGGCCAAGTGCCTATCGTCACTGGCGTCTTGGTATCATGTCGGCCCCCACGAACCCGCAGAAGAGGCGTACACGTCGTTCATTTCTAATCGTGCTCGTTTCTAATTGTGATCGTTTCTAATTGTTCCGGGCCCCCTCGTGGCCAGGAAGAGGCCCAGGATAGAACAATTAGCAATGAAAGGATCTTGGCCCCCAAAGAAACAAAGAACTCTCGAATAATTAAAAGTGAGCACTGCGTAATTGTCCATCTTGGTATCATGTCGGACCCCACGAACCTGCACGAAGGTGCGGAATGCCCGTGGGAATCCGCTCCACCATGCAACTTCCATGCCCGATTCATACTGTTGCTGTGTGCGCCCGAATCATGGGGGTCGCATTATGATCAGTAGTATCATCATCAACGCTGTATTGTAAGATCATACTAGTTCACAGGTTTCGCGCTCCTCCCACGGCCTCCAGAGGTCTGTGGAGGTCTCTGCAAGTCTTAAAGCTGCCCCGATACGTCGCACGCAACATGTAGCGTACAGATACGGAACTCAACACGCAGACTGAAAACACAGGCCTGACGCGATGAGTTCGCCAAAACGTGGGCCAACACTCTGAGCCAGCACGCAACGTATTGACACAGAGGCTTTGAACACGGCACAGGAGGAGGAGGACGAGGAGGAGGAGGAGGAGGAGGAGGAGGAGGAGGAGGAGCTGCGTTTCAAAGCGGGCGCAGCAGGGCAGCCAGGCTGGAGGCCCCTCGCAAGCAGGGGCCCTCGGAGGCCCCCGAAGGCGCCAGGGGCCTCTGGAAGCCCTCTTCGGCGACACGCGCGAGCGCCCCCAGGCTCAGGTCGGGCTGCGCCGTGCTGTCCTGAGCTGCCCTCCCAGCCTGGGGCCGGGAGGGCCCTGCCCTCGGCTCGCCCTGCCCCGACCTCGTCGGGCCTTCGGCGAGGCCCCGCCTCGACAGCGAGGGCCCTGCGCCCTGCCACGGCCCGGGACCAGGGGCCGGCGCTGCCTCGGGCGGGTGCGCTCCGAGTGCTCTCTGGCCGCTCGGGCCCTCTGTCTGCTGATGCTGCGCCGTGCTTTCCGGTGCTGCCCTCCCGGCCTCGGGCCGGGAGGGCCTCCGAGAAGCACCCAACTGCGCACATTCGCTGTTTGTTGTTCCTTCCTTCTCTGGCAGGGCGGTTCGGCTCGTCGTCGTGCGCCAACGTGCGCGCGCCCGTATGTTTGGTGTCTGTTCCATGGGAGCCTGCGTGGCCCCCGGCACTATCGCATCTGGGCCTGATTTGGACCGGATTTGGACTGGACTTGGACTGGATTGGTGGGGGCTGGGAGAACGAGGAAGGGGAGGGGGAACAGGAGGGGAGAGGAGGAGCAGGAGGACGGGCCAAATGCGGCCCCCATGCGGTCCACATGCAGGGAAAGCTGATTTCAGTGTCGCCGCCCGAGGCTCCCACGAACAGACATCGAACGTATGACCGCCAAGCGGGCCGTTTCCCCAGACCCCTCGCGTCGCGAGGGAGGTCGTCTGCCATTTCCGGCCTCCGGGGGGCCCACGCCGGGCCTCCGTGGGCTGACCACCAGCGGCACGCCTGGGCCTGAAAATCACGCTTGGAGACCCAGACTCAGGTCGGGCATGTCCCCCAAAAATGCTCCCCAAATGCTCCCAGATAGCCAAAAATTGTCAAGCAGTCGTCCCCATACGACTTTTTTTTACTATTTTTGAATAGGGACAGGCCCGACTTAAACCTAGACTTCGGTCGGGCATGTCCTCCACATGCGGATCTTGGACGAAAAATAACAAAAAACAGAAAATGCAACCCAACATTCGAAAACAGTCCAAATATCGTCCCTCACAAGTTTTTTTGACTATTTGGGGAAACTCCTCCTGTTGAGGGACAGGCCCGACTTGACCCTAGGCAAGAGTGACCTTTGCTGCGCGGCTCAACGAGGAACGCGGGGTGGCCACACCTGGGCGCACAGGCCGCTGCTGCCGCCTCGCGCTCGCCGATCCGAGGACCTCGTCGGGTCCGCACCAAAAGGTCGCTCCGGCGTAAGGCCACCCTTCCGTCCAGTCGAGGGGGGCCGCCACCCACACGAAGCACCTCTAGAGCCTGGCTTCGCGGCATCGCGCCCCGCGGTGCGCGGGCATCTCTGCGCCCTGCGCGCCCTCGAGCCGCCCCCCCTGGCTTCGGGAGGGCAGCGCTCCGGCCCGGGCCGCGACGCGCAGCGCGCGATCCTCGTCGTGCCCCTGGGGGGGACCCACGAGCCTCGACCCTCGAACTGCAATCCCCCTCCTCCGCGGCCCTCGATCCTCGACTCTCGCCCGCCCCGACCCTCGGCTCTCCCTGTCTCGACCCCTCGCCGCCTCGATCCTCGACCCCTTGCCGCCTCTCCTCGATCCCTCGCCGCCTCGATCCTCGATCCCTCGCCACCTCGATCGCCCTCCCCTCGACCCTCGCCGCCGCTGCCTCGACCCTCTCCGCCCTGATCGCCGACCCTCGCCGCCTCGATCCTCGACTCTCGCCGCCTCGGTCCTCGACCCCCCTCGATCCTCGAGCCCTCGCCCCTGGCGCGGGCCGCGCCGCGGAATGATGGGCCCATTTTCCGCCACCACCACTGCCATGGGTAGGAGGAGTAGGAGGAGGAGGAGGAGGAGGAGGAGGAGGAGGAGGAGGAGGAGGAGGAGGAGGAGGAGGAGGAGGAGTTGGAGTTGGAGTTGGAGTTGGAGGAGGAGGAGAGGAGGAGGAGGAGGAGGAGGAGGAGGAGGAGGAGGAGAACCTCCCCATCCTCCCTTCTCCCCCGTCCTACCCATGGCAGCGGTGGTGGAAAACTGGCCCATCAGGAAGCGCTCCTGCCGAACGCTCCACTCCGACGGCGGCGCTCGTCCGCGGCCGCGGCGCTCCTCCAGCGCGCGCCGGAGGCGGAGTCCCTCCGCGCGCAGTCGCGCCAGCTCCGCGTCGGCCTCCGCCCGGCTCCGGCCACCGTGCTCGCCGCTCGCCGCCGAGCACCAGGGCGGCGAGGGTCGAGGCTCGAGGCGCGAGGCTCGAGGAGGAGGGCTGGATGACCGAGGCTCGAGGGGGATCGAGGCGCGAGGCTCGAGGAGGGATGGATGACCGAAGCTCGAGGGGGATCGAGGCGCGAGGCTCGAGGAGGAGGGAGGGCTCGAGGACCGAGGCTCGAGGGGGATCGAGGCGCGAGGCTCGAGGAGGATGAGGTGGACGAGGGAGAGGTGGATCTCCGCAGGCCGTCGGCCGACGACGACGCCGACCCTCCCTGAAGACAGCACTTTGTGCCTGTCGAGGCACAGCGACGGGTGTTTCAGGGAACCGAAGCAAAGCTCCTGCTCGCGACCCTCCCTCAAACCGGCACATTTTGTCTGTCGGGCCACGGTGGGGGGTACAGTCATCGGCCTGACCAAAGGAACAATAAATAAGGAACGAAGCCCCGAATTTCCGAGGAGTAACGCACAAGGAACGATAAATAAGAAGTCACGCATAAGGCACGATAAATAACGCATGCAAGCCCAAGGAACGACCGAGACCCTTTTGCACAAGAAGTGTTCCTTATCCAAGCCGATCACTGTGTTTCAGTGAACTAGAGCAAATCTCTTGTGATGACACACGCGTGAGAGTTACAGATCTACGCACACGCGTCGAGAGGCGGAACCCTTCTACCACGCCATGACGATGCAGTCTGCAGGCGTACGAAGGGCGCTAGACAGAACTGAGCTTTGCCACCACTTGGCGATGTACCACGTGTATGAATACATCGCCGATAAGCTTCGCCACGGTATGAGGGTACTTCTGGTTCAGCAGCTTTGGAGAGCAATTCCCCTCCATCTTACCACGGATGTTTACATGCTTCTTACGCGTAAACGAGCAGAGTCCATTCGTTCCATGACATCCGAAATGCGGAACAGATGGGGGAGCACATTGCTGGAACACGGCACAACAATCAACGTCCACAACGGCATCGCGCGAGAGCGTTTCGATGCGAGAGGGGAAGCACCATAGGAGAAAGGTCTGAGAACTCTCTTCGCTTCAACATGTGCCACATTCTTACGCCGGCTGCTGCAGACGAGCTCCAGTGCCAAGCAGATTGATAGCTTCACGCGCCTAGGTCGGGCACACGATCATGGAGGGTAGCGCGCAACGGTGGCGACGTGCGGCTAAGACGTGCCTGCGCCGGCCCTGGCGGTGGTGACGCACCGAGTGGCAAGCGGGAGACCCCGAACAAGGCCAGCGCGCATCCGACCTGCAACCCTGGTGGCCACATCGCGACGGACGAGATCAAGCTGCTGCCCGAGCAGCTCATCGAAAGCAGCGCCATCATGGCCTCTGCCCCTGAGGCTTTTGCCGACAGGCGCCGCGCTGGCAAACGTGTCCGAGAGAATAGAGCGCCTCAGCGTGGTGGCGTCAGCGCGCGCTGCCCGCAAGCCTGCAGCACGAGCCCGGCCCGCGGGGGCTCGCGCCTGCGCCCCGCCGCTCGCTGACGCCCTCGAGCCTCGAGCCTCGACCGCCTCGACCCTCGACCAGGCAGAGGCCTGCGCAGAGGCCCCCCGCGGAGCGGCGCGGGCGCGCCGCGGCGCGCCCCGAAGCGGGGCGCGGTCACGCGCGTGCGCGCGCGCCCGCGCGCGGAGGGGCGCCTCCTCCTCCGCCTCGGGGCCCCCCGCGCCGGCGGCGGAGTCCAGCGAGGCCAGCTCCTCCCGCTGCAGCCGCGCCAGCTCCCGGAGGCCGTCCCGCTCCTCGGGGCGGCGGCGGCGGCAGCGGCGTCGTCGTCGTCGTCGTCGTCGTCGTCGTCGTCGTCGTCGTCGTCGTCGTCGTCGTCGTCTTGGGGTTTGTCTTGGTCTTTGTCTTGGTCTTTGCCTGCGTCATGTCTTTGTCTGTGCTGTCGTCGTCTTTGTCTTTGTCGTTGTCTTTGCACGTGTCTTTGTGTGTTGCCTTTGTCTGTGTCTTCGTCTGTGTCATCGTCGTAGTCTTGGTATTTGTGTTTGTCGTTGTCTTTGTCTGTATCTCTTGTAGTCGTCTTTGTTTTTTTCTTTGTCTTTGCCGTCGGAAGCGGAGGGGGCGGCATGGGGCGGCGGCGGAGGGGGAGACAGAGGAGGCGGAGGAGCAGGGGAGGCGGAAGAGGTAAAAGAGGAGGGGGGGAGGTGGAGGAGGCGGAGGAGGGGGGAGGAGGGAGAGGAGGAGGAGGAGGCTGAAGAAGAGGTCGAGAGGATGATCACGCTTTCGCTATTTGGGGGCTTCTGGGGATAAAGGGGGGACGGGCTCGACGCCATGTTTAGATGTGCGTCGAGATTCTAGGCAGATGACACTCCAGGAGAGGTCCAGGAGTCGACTTTAAATAAGTCAGAAGACGAGAGGAGGGGGGGGGAGGAAAGCGAGGGAGGAGGATGGAGGAGGGAGGGGGAGGAGGAGAGAAAGGAGGAGGGGGAACAGGAGCAGGAGGGGAGGAGGGGAAGGAGGAGGAGGAGGAGGAAGAGCAGGAGGAGGAAGAAGAAGAGGAGAAAGAGGAGGAGGACCCCATCCCCCCAATGGCTGCCCCCCATTGCGCGTTCTAGGACCCGGTTTCGGCCCGGCCTTCTAGGCAGGAGCCTGGTGAGCGTGGTCGGGGCAGGGCAGCTCAAGATCGGCCCCCCCGGGACCCCTCGCGGGGCCCGAACGCGCACCACGGTGTCCCGAGCTGCGTCCCACCGCGGCGACGAGAGGCCGACCGAAGGCCAGCTGCGTCTGTCGCCACTCGCCCTCCTCCTGGTGCAGCCCGAGGAGGGGGAGCGTGCAGCGGCCACCAGGTCTCGACGCAGAGCGGCCAATTCCTCACTGGAGGCAGGCGCGGGAGGCTAATTACCCAGCAGCCAGCCTGCGGGCGGCCACACCAGACGTGGCCCATGCAGCGAGACACCGCCTGTATGGGTGGGCGCGGCATGACGTGTGCACGTGTCCCTGGAGGGACGGACAGCCAACGAGACCTCGCTCGAGAGCGCAAGCGGCGGCGCGCAAGGCGCAAAGCAGCGGGCAAGGGCAACATGCAAAGGGTACTGGAGAAGGGGGATAATACATGAATAATTGATAAGTACACGCCCGAAGAGTAAGTAGGAGGGAGCGCGAACGGCGGGACGAGGACCATCAATTGACCCTTCGACGGTCAAACAGACTCAAGGCTGGCAGCGTGGTACCGAATACCCGCAGTTATAATCTGCCGTTGAGACAGCACGGCAAGTCGCTTCCAGAAAATGTTAGGGGCAAGCACGAGACAAGTAGCTGACCGATGCGAACTGCCTGTCGCAACGTCGGCCACGCCAGGAGCGGCTCTCGCCTTCCGAAGGGAAAAATCACTCTGCCGAGACAGTGGCAGTTGGCTTGACAGTATTGGGCCACTGGCGGCGGCTGCTTCACACCGAGTCCGGCAGAGGCGCGAGGCAGCCAGACAGCTGCAGATCCAGACACGCCTCCCTTCAGGCGGCGGCTGCGCAAAATTATAGATCGAGCATTGTGCTGGCTGGCTGCAAGATCCATCCCCCACCACGCCCCTTTCCTCCTCCTCCTCCCCCCCCCCTGACTTCGCTCGCGATGCAGCCGACGGCTGGCCACCGTGCGCGCTGCCGCCAAGCTGGGAGGTGCAGCGGCACTGGCTGGTGGAGCGAGATGCTATCGCTGTCGTGCCGAATCTCGCTCCTGGTGCATGCGCTGGCGCACGCACCGGTGCCACGCTCACGCTCTGGCTCCTCCAGCCTGCTTCACTCTGGAGTGCTGCTCCTGCAGAGCGGCCCTCCTGGACACCTTCAGCTCGGTGCAGAAGACGACCCCCAGGCCGAGGACGATCCCCACGATGCCGAAGTCCTTCAGGCGGGGCATGCCGATGTGGAACTGGTGGGCCCACGGGGCCCCCATCAGGCCCACGATGGCCATGCAGATGAAGGTGACGGCCGCTGGGTGCATGCCCATGTACACAGAAACTACAGCGGGGTCAGTGTGCTGATTGGCCCAATTCAGCATCGGCCAGGCCACGAGAGTGCAGACCACGACCTCGAATAACAGCGGGAAGTAGACCGAGGTAGGCAGCCAGAGGCCCTGATTCATACACCTCTCCATCAGGACCTGCGTGTCGTCGTGGCAGAAGACCTCGTGCAGTGGCCTGAACGTGAACATCATCATGGCGGTGATGATCAGCAGGACGAGGCTGGTGAATATTGACCACGTGAGTGTCTGCACTGGCGTGTACTTGTCGCCGAGCCTGTTCATGATAATGAAGTAGGCAGCGGTTCCTGCGATGTTGCAGAAGAAGATTACGTGGCTGACCGCACGCACCAAAACCCCGTGGTCCGAGTCAACCGCCTTGCTTGGCCGACTGTCGAACCCCACCATGAAGGCAGCACCAGAGGTGGATATGAGGATTCCGACCACCTTCATCGGCTCCAGCTTGGTCTGACCGAGGATCACCGACAACAGCGCAGTCAAGACGGGCAGAAATGTCTGCCATGCGGAGCCTGTCACGGGGTCTGCGAGCTTCAGGGCCACGAACCAGAAGATCTGGTTGAAGAAGAAAGCCACACCTGCCATGATCAACCGAGGGACGTCCTCCCGCGCTGGAGAGAGCTTCAACCCGAAGATGAAGAGGCCCCCGACGAGGGCGATCGCAGACAGGACCTCGCGGACGAGCTCGAAGACGATGGCGCTGGTGTCGTGGACTCCAAACTTGCCCACGATGGCGCCCCCCGCGAACAGGCTGTAGCCGGCCGCAAGCGCGGCGTGGACCTTTCGGCTACTCGCAAGAGTGACCCTAGGCAAGAGTGACCTTTGGTGCGCGGAGCAAGGGGGCGCAAAGTGGCCAAATCCAAGCGTGCAAGCAACCGATATCGCACCGCGTTCAGCGATCGGAGGGGTCCCGATGAACCCGCACCAAAGGTCATTCCAGCGAAAGGTCACTCTCACGTTAGATCGGACATGTCCCCCTACAGGCGGATTTTGGGCGGACGCAAAATCCTTAAACATTCAGAAAATAATCAAAATAGTCCAAACTTCGTCCCCAGGCTTTTTGTTGATTATTTTTGAGTACTCCTCCTGTAGAGGGACATGCCCGACTTAACTCTTACGTGCAGCCGAGCCTTGTAGACGGACGGACCCTCGCCTTTCTGGGCCGGGCGCGCGGCTCCGCTGCCCCCCGGGCCCGCGGCCGCCTGGCACGCCCCGTACTCCATCTCGTTCGCGGCGGAGGCCATGGCTCCCAGGGCTCTGGGCGTATAAGTTCGGTTGACCCAAAAAGGGGTCCAGCTGAAAGGGGGTGGTGCAACAGGTTTGGGACAACTGTATTGCAAACGTGTTGCGCCAGAGAGTTGCATTGCATTGTATTGCAACTACGGTACTGCACGCGGAAGCCCAGCCATACATTTGCGCACCGGAACGTACTGCACGCCCCAGATCTGTTGCAACCCCCCAAATCTATTGCACCACCCCCTTGTCGCTGGACCCCTTGTGGGTCAACCCGAATAAGGTACACTTGTGCAGAGGGTAGAGCGCTCGCGCGGCAGCCGCGCGAACCAGACCTGCTCGAGCCCGAGGGGCGGTCACAGTCTGGAGTTTGGAGACGCAGCACCGCTCCTCCTCCTCCTCCTCCTCCTCCTCGTCCTCCTCCTCGTTTCCCTTTCCTTGTAAATAACTTTTCCCTGTCGCACCCCGAGGCCAGTTTTTAGGGCGGGCCGGGCGTTTCGCCTGAGACGTCCTCACCACTCATGACTCTCAAGATGGCAGCAGCTTCACAGATGGAGGGCGGGTCGTTTTCAATATGTGGCTCTAGCCTTGGCGCCGCGCAAATTCGTTCGCAAGATTTGCGAAAGCTTCACGGATTGAGGGCGGATCGTTTTCAAAATGTGGCTCTCGCCTTAGCGCCGCGCACTTTTTCCAAATTTGCAAGAGCTTCACGGATTAAGGGCCGGCCGTTTTCAACATGTGGCTCTCGCCTCAGCGCCGCGCACATTTGTTGTACAAGTTTGCAAGGGTTTCACGGATTGAGGGCGGTTCCTTCTCAAAATGTGGCTCTCGCCATAGCGCCGCGCACATTCTTGTTAAACAATGATAAGGAGTTTCACGGCTTCCCATGATAGACGTACCAGAAACGGTGTGTGTGACGGATTCTCCAGTATGAGGGCGAAACAATTACGATGATTCGCGGTGTTGAAGTCCCAGTAATGGCGTCCCGGCACGATTCAGGATCGCCAAGATGCAACAGCCAAGTTTATCCGTGGCGTTGGAATACCGAGAATAACGTTTTGGCATGCTGCAGGGTCCTCAAACGGCTGTCTTCCAGTGAGGCAGGTCCCTCTGTGGAAATGAACCTCCTCCTCCTCCTCCTCCTCCTCCTCCTCCTTCTCCTCCTCGAGGCGGGCAGCCCCAGGACGTGCGCGCGTGTGCGTGCAGATCGCCGCGATCTGCGTGCTCGCCGGGGAATTCCGTGTGCCCGAGCACTGTGTCAGAAGAGGTGGCGGCCCCAAAGCCCCCGGGGAGGGCCTTCTGGGGATCCGCTGCTCATCGCGGGTCGTGCTCTCCTCGGTCCGCCAGTGCCCCCGGGGCATTCCCCCGGGACCAGGTCTTCCTCCTGAGTCGTGTTTGACGGTCCCGAGGCCCGTGGAGGGACCCTGGAGGCCAGAAGCGGCCAGGGACCTCAGGACCTCTCAGGGCCCGTCTCCCTCAGGACCCCTCTGCTGCAGGGCTGAGGGGCAACGCGTTAAGGGGGGGCCAGCTCAGGGGGGGAGGCGTCGACCTGGAATCGGCGATACATCGCCGATAGATTGGCGATACGCGCCCGATAAAGAATCCGCACGGACCTGGGCGGGGTGGGCCATCAGAACCCAATCGACGATGAGTGGGCGACCGGGGGCGAACGCATCCCTACTCCGAGCTTCTGAATAAGCGTCGGGGGAGGGTCACCCCCGCCGACAGCCCCACATCGGCCCCCGTCGCGGGCATCCGCCGCGCGCCGAAGGCGCTCCGACCCCCGTCGCGGCGCGACGTCGAGGCGAGGTTGACCCCCGTCGGAGGGGTACACGTCGCTCATTTCTAATCGTGCTCATTTCTAAGTGTGCTCGTTCCTAATTGCTCCTGCCCCCCCTAGTGGCCAGGAAGAGGCCCAGGATAGAACAGTTAGAAATGAAAGGATCTTGGCCCCGCAAAGAGTCAAAGAACTTTCGAATACTTAGAAACGAACATTGTGTACCCCCCCCCCACGCTTCTTAAGAAACCCAGAGCACTGAGCCCCTCCCCCCCTGACGCTGCCCCGACCGCCCTCTGGCCTTCGGGCCTCCGCTCGGGCCCAGCCGCGGCCAGGCCGGACGATCCTCGCGGCGAGGCGCGGCTGCTCGCGGCTCCTCTAGCCGCGGCCAGC